>MJUU01007496.1:53637-82310 GCA_002080025.1 Modiolus philippinarum | reverse complement strand
AATAATAATAATAATAATAAAACAAAATATGAAAAACGTAATTTTACAATTTTGTTTTAGAAAAACCCAAAGGCATTGACAAAAATTCTATTATAAACATTTTTATAAAGAAACCTTATAATTTATATGTTTGAACAGAGACATATAGTCTATATGTCTTAGTCTATATGTCTCTGGTTTGAAATAAAGACGTTCCACACTTGAATTGAATTTTACGTAACAGGTGCGGATCTGTCAGATTTATTTTATGTTGTCAAAAACGCGAACCTCGTAGAAACACCTAGCAACCTTGTAAACATACAGTAGAGTCAAAAAGGGATGTTATCCGTTTGACCGATGAACAAAAAGCAATGAATCGAATTATGTAAAATAAAACAGTCGTTTCAATCGATTTTTGAAGAAATAGCCCATCAACCATCGATTAACTGTGCTGATAACTGGCACAATTAACTTTAGTCGAGAACTCTATATGCTCTTCTTTTTAAGTGCGGCACTCTAAATCCCTATTAAATATGACTAAATAGCACACGTGGACAGAGATCCGTCCGTGGACAATACGATATTTTTGTGCAAGCGAACTTAAGAATCACATTGCCTTAAATAATGTCCGTTTTTCAAGCCTCGTCCTATTTTGCCTATGGAGGTTTTTTGTCCCGGAAAGTATCCCCGCAGTCGAGAACCAAAATTATATTTATACCACAACTTTATTGATAACATCTCTATTGGCAGATAAAATTTGAAGTTGGTTCTTCACTGCAGGAATACTTAACTTTTTGATTTTTCATAAGAATTTAGACGAAATTTAGCCGATATTCTATCTTTTGGAAACTTCACGTGCCTATTGTGACGTCATCATATTGAAATTTGGCAAGATATTTTTTTCTGTTTGAAGGACATATGTTCTTAAGTATTTTTATAGAATAATAAGATGTGAAAGCATTCATTTGAAAAATCCACTATTTTAGGGCTTACAATTGGCCTAAGCGCCCCTTGTCCTTTAAGACTTGGGACTGAAATTGACATACATGTAACTGTAACCTAGCAACGAATGTGTTGTTGTTATGAAATCTTATCTATGTTGCATATCATGCTCTACGATTTAAATATAAAGTTTTTTCATTTTTAATGTTAATAGAATTATAAATATGAGTTTTATTTCCCCCCCCCCTTTTGGGGAGGGGGGGGTAAAAAATAACATAAACTAAACAGTCATATAAATCAGAAATACAACCAGCTCACACATACTATAAATGCTTCGATTTGAAAATATCTGTATTTTATATGTTTTATAACAGATTAATATTTCTATTAATTCATAAGCTTATGTGCCACTTGTATTAATAAATTTCTCATGTCCATTTATGTGTGTTTGTATGCAGTTTTCCGACATATTTCAATTCTAGTGCAAAACCCAATATTGCTCTCTAAGAGCCGCTTCTAATGTTCAAAACTCTTATTTAATATATTAGAATCGAAATAGATTATTGCAATTGGGCTCTATGCGAATTAGAACATGGTCAGACCTTATATTTGTCTTCATTTTATACCTCTCTATTGCTAGGTATAAAATATTGACGAACATAAGGTCTGCCCATGATCTAATTTGCATATAGCCCACTTGCAATAATCTATTTCTTAAATAACAAAATTCTGTCCTAATTGTTGCTTATGGCAAGAATCTTGAAATTGTTTTACTCTGGTTGTAGGAAGCCAGAAGAGTGTAAGTATATATTGGGACAATATAAGCAAATCTGTCACATGATTGAAAGATTAGTTGTGAGAGAATTGCAATACATGATTAATCTGATTCATTACAGAGTTTTCAAAAACATGAAATATGAGGCAATTAATTTGAATACCAAAACAAAGTGATTTTTGGCACAATACCAGAAAAGCAGAATTTTGAACTGTGAATCTGTAATGTGTTTTTAAGTAGATAATCAAGGATAATTACTGAAAATCTATGACTGCAAACATCTCAGCACCTGAGTATTTTGACCTTTAAATTTTTGTTTTGAGACAATGATATTTTTTAAAAAAGCAACTTGAGTGTATAATGCAAGTATCTAGAAGATTCAAATTAAAGGCCTTTAAACTTGCATTAAATAGTAGTGTATCAGAGATGAATGTTCAGAATGCATGTCACTTTTACTACATGTAATCCACATCTGAAAGTTATCCTGCTGAGAAAATGTTTACACAAACCTGCCATGGTACTATACCCACTTTTTGAAAGAACAAGCAACCTATTATTATTTACAAAACAAGAGCTGTCGCCAAATGGCAGCCAGTTATAACCTGCTCATTGAGCACTGAATCACTAAGGAAAGTGCAGATTTAGGAGTGAGGGACACAACACATGTGTGGACATAGTACAAGTATGGACACAATGATAAATCTTCCAGAAATAATGGAAAAAATCAAACTTATTGTCACTTAGGAAGAAGATGAGTTAAGCACTTGAAAAGGAGAGAAACAATACAACTCATCATACAAAAGCACACCTGTTTACCCATCTTAACTGGTATCAGTATTCCAGCAGTAATGTGTCTGTATTTATCTGTATTTTGAGATTTTTTTTCCGTATTTAAAACAAATGAGAGAAGCTCAACATTTTGGGTATAAATTACACCAGTATTTATGACTATGCAATGTAAATGATGGCTGTTATAAACCTATTTTCTTTATACATGCATTTATATAACATAAACAAATTTAGTCATTTCAGCTGTGTGGACCATTTTGTCAATTTAGTCAGCCATTGTTTTGATTGATGATTGATTAATTAGAGTGTTATGTGCAGTGAACAATATTTTAACTTTATCTAGATGAGAACAAATTAATCAATTCAGAAAGTCATAAGTATTAAGAAACATATATGGGAGGGACAAAAAAGTTTTCACTGCCACTGGAAAATAGAAGAAATGGGTAGGAGCAGGAAATTCAGTCTTCCATACAACCCCTGGTGAGTCTGATTTTCTACAAGAAGGAGTCTTTCTATGGCACTGGGCTTGTTGGTGTTTTCCCCAACACAGCTTGTCTACAATGGTTCACAGTCAGGCTTTCTGTTTCATTACCTGTACACCCTACTGCCACTGGAAAATTGGAGACATGGGTAGCGACAGTAAATAAAGCCTTCAATGCAACCGCTAGCCAGTCTGCCCTTCTAAGAGTAATATACAAGGGGTCAAGTTGATCAATTCAAATAGAATATAAGTAAAAGAAGAAATATATGAAGAAGAAATTGTTAAATACAGCAGTGAGTTTTGATTGAAACTGGAAAATGGAAGAAAATGGTAGGGGGGGGAGAAATTAAGGATGTAGTATTAAGGTGAAATTTTATAAATCTACGATTTTAAATTGATACCCTAAATGGAAAGAGCATTGGTAAAGGAATAAAGTAGGCTAAAATATTGTTAGGTTATGGGTCTTGTTTTCAAGATATTTCAAATTTTAAAAAATGGTGGGAAAGGCTCTCTTGGACTTTTACCTCAGTAAAGCATGGACACAATATTGATTTGTTTTACACTGAAGGAAAATCTACAATCTAATAAAATCTTGCTAACTGACTTAAAATGAGCTTCTGAAGACTTTGATGACTAGAAAATTGGGTGTAATGGGGCAAAATATTTTACATAATAAAACTGGATAAAATCAGAGAAATCCGAATGACTTTTACAAATTGTAAAAACCTCACCTTACTACATCCTTAAGATGGAGAAAAGCAATAAAAGTGTTGTTTCTTTGCTTGGTTCTACCATGTATTTGTTGAGACTTTGCCTCATGTAAAATTCATATCCTTTCATTGCTTGTTCCATACGACCCAAAGCGAGGAAATTGAGCCTTCAATGCAACTGCCAGCGAGTCTGTCCTTCCATGAGAAATATATAAAGTGTCAAATTAGACAATTCAAATAACTATGGAGAAAGAATTGACAAATAGGGCAGCCAGTTTTGATTGACACTGGAAAATAGGTAGGGGCAGGAAACTTAGCTTTCTACATTACCCCAGTGGGTCTGCTCTTGCTAGAGATACATACTTATAGGGCACTATGTTTGCACACATAGTCTTCAATGGTTTGTGTGCTTCTCAAATTATGACCTGAGGTCCCAACTTAGAGCATCCCCATATCCACATCCTTGGGACATGTCCAGCAGCATTGTTTTGACATAGACTAAAGTTATCATCTATGCGCTTTAAAGAACATTGTTTTTCTACGAAAAGGTTGTCTTTAACAGGGATTACCAAATTTCAGAAATAGGTAGGCTTTATTTCCATGTTAATGGGTAAACCAAATATCTGAAATGTAACCCGTAGTATTTTTACTTGAAAATCAGTAGAAAAATACGGAAAATCTGTCGTGGTAAATACCTCTGCCAAAAGCTTAAGACCAAATATCAAATCAAAACTATATACATTTGCAGAGATAGCCTTGATGAAAGATGTTCCAGATGGGCTGACAGACAGACAGCCAAGGGTAAAACAGTATACAACTCTCTCCTATTGGAGTGGAATAATAATCCAAATAAAATCACACTACTTTTACCTGAGCCTGAATTTTCATGAAGTCAATTTTCTGTTTTAGCTCTGGAGATGATAAATTAAGACTTGGGAAACTCTTGGACAGACTTTTAAAATCTGGATCTCCTGCTTTCATCTTTCCAGCCATTAGGTTATTTTGTAAGATTTCAAACTCTGAAATTGGATCATTCATTTCACCATCTGGGCTCCTAGCACCAGTATTACTGGTATCTATCTGGTACCTTGCTACCAACCCTTGCTCCAGTAGAGATGCTGAAAATAGATCAAACAATGAAATTCTTATGTGCCCCTCAAAATTCCACTAATAATGTAAATTTCATCTTTATTTCATAATCTTTCCATCATATATTTGATTTTTATCAATTAGAAATAAGCATTCATTCTAGAGTTTCCAAGTATCAAGTGTAAACAATATACATGTGTACAGTCATGTTATTCAAGTTTCAAGTGTAAACAATATAGTCATGTTATTCGTATGCATTTCAGTAAAAACACTTGATCAAATGTAACATTCTCCTTATACCGTACATTTCTTCCCTATCAATCCTATTCTTTGTCAAACATTTGGATAGTTAAAACTTTTTTTTATTTTGTAGTTAAAATGCATAATTATACAGTAAATATTCATAAATAGAAAATTTTGGGCAGGCAACATTCTGAAATGAGTTCCTTTTCCTGGCATGGGTGAAACTTTTATAACCCATTTGCTGCCTAAAGATATGAAAATACCAACATAGTTTGCTCTAAACCTTATTTTGCCAGATTACACTCATTTGTCCATCCAATCTATATATACCTCCTGGTTTAGCATTTAACATTAATATAGTCTTCCATCGAGATTTCTGTTCATGGTACTTCACTATATAATCTATCAATAAATCTTCTCTTTCTCTGAAAACGTATAAAAGATTAATAAGTTTTATCTGAGGAAACAGAATCATGCAATCAAACTTGTATTTACCTCAAAGACATGAAAAGAATACATGTATTCAATAACTTCCTTCACTCATAACAAGTATTCAATGTAAAGGTTTAAAAAAAATTAATTATATGAAGCCATTTCTTATCTCATTTCATTGAAATTTTCACCATTGTACAAAGAAATTAATCAAATTTCATTATTCATATTCAAGGTTGGAAACTCAATTTAAATTTAGCCTGCCATTAATAATTTCAATATATATTGCTACATGTATATGTTTATGTAATTTAAAAAAAAAATATTAGCCTTCCCTGTCCAAATTTAGCCTGCCTTAGGCAAGCAGGCCAACTTTTATTTTCAACTCTGTCATCTTGAGGAAATTTCCCTACCTGTTTTTTTTAAATGCAAAGTAAAAATATGATGCCAAAATTTTAATTTCACATACCTTATTCCTTGTATTTAGCGCCCATGGTGCTTAGAAAATTTGAAAAGGGGGGCGCTTATTAAGTAGGACAAAAACTGTGTTCCCAAACAAAGCTCTTGTAACGAAATTCTTTGTTCTTTCCCAAGTATACAATGTAATCAATGTGAAAATGCTTTAACTTTCCAAATCTTTGACAAACAAAAGAAAAGAATAAGCAGGAATAGTTGTTTGTACCGAAATGCAAACGAAAACATGACAACTCGTTTGTTTACAACCGAGATTTTGATGCATAAGCATGCGCAATTAATCCAAAACAAATTAGTGACGGAAAACACATGAAATAATTACGGAAATTACAGTTTCTAGTTTGAATTTTGAGGGGGCGCTTAAGGATTTCAAACGAAATTTAGGGTGGAGGCGCTTATAGTGTCAGGGGCGCTTAATACAAGGAATACGGTATAAGGATTTTAGGTTGTAGGTTTTATCAGGTGCTCCTGATCTCACCCATGATTTTTTTTATTAGATCTGTGTTGTTCATTTTTGTATATGTGTGCATCTTTATTTTTCTTTTCTGTGCTGTGCTTGTGTTATGTCATTGGTTCTTTGTTTTTCCAATGTTGCCATTGTTCTTGTATTGTTTTTTTTGGACTGATGGTTAGTTTCTCACTTTCTTTTAAGGATGTAGTAAGGTGAGCTTTTTGAAATTCCTAAATGTCATTCGGATTTCTCGGATTTTACCCATTATTACTATGTAATATATTTTGCCCCATTACACCCAATTTTCTAGTCATCAAAGTCTTCAGTAGGTCATTTAAAGTCAATAACCAAGATTTCACTAGATTGTAGATTTTCCTTCTATGTGAAAGGAATCAATAATGTTTCCATGTTATACTAAGGTAAAAGTCAAAGAGAGTTTTTCCCGCCATTTTTTAAAATGTGAAGTATCTTGAAAATAAGGTCCATGACCTATCAATATTTTTAGCTGATTTTATTCCTTCACCAATGCTCTTTCAATTTATGGTATCAATTTAAAATCGTAGATTTATTTAATTTCACCTTACTACATCCTTAAGCATACCAGAAAAACGCTATCAAAATACTTCTTCGCTTTTTGTCAATGTTTGTTGCCTTTTCAATATCATTGTAAGTTAACATTTATATCATAAATTGTTGTCCAAGACAATAAAAATATTTCTCAAAAGAATGAAAAATTTTATTTTAGGCTGGTTTATCATGTTTTTCTTTCCTTTTAAAGGCAAAATTAGGCAATAACAAAATTTGACAGTGTGGCTGACATGATTTGCGCCAATATTGAAGAATTATTTTAAAACTTTTTTGTGTATTAGCTTTTTTGAATAAGGGGGCCTCAATGTACAATTGATATTTGTTAAATATCTCCTTTTGCATGTTTTCATCAAGTTATGTCAAGGCGTTAAAGACAAATTAAGCATTTTTAAAAAGTACATACCTTGCAGTTGATGAACATGGAAAAAATCCAAATAAAAAATGCCAAACTTCCTTCCTTATACTAGGATCAACACCTCCTGAAAATCAAAAGGAAATGTCTATTTCAGTGACAATTAAAGGTACATAACTCTTTGTCTTTGTCATACTGTATATGAATTGCTATGATTTTGGATTTATGTTTTTATCTTATCAGATTTGTTTCTTTATTCATATGAAGCCAGGTTCATACAAGAGCTAGTTCAGAAAAAAGACAATAAGCTAGCCAAGTCCTTTAATTTCAGCTTCCGTTATATAGATTATGTCCTTTCATTTAACAATCCCCAATTTAATGATTACCTTCATCTTATATACCCAAATGAACTCGTAATTAAAGTGACCACTGATACAACATCATCAACATCATACCTGGACCTATACCTCTACATTGACAACTCTGGACGTCTGAAAACATAACTTTACGATAAGTGTGATGATTTCAACTTTCAAATAGTGAACTTTCCGTATTTGAGCAGTAATATTCAAACATCTCCGGCATATGGTGTGTACATTTCACAGCTCATTCCCTAATGCCGTGCCTGTAGTTTGTACAGAAGATCATGCTTATACCCTTCCAGAGCACCTGATGATACATCAGTTTTTGTTCGGGTTCACATTACTAGTTCTTAAGTTATGTGGCGTTCTTGTTCAGTTTTGTATATTTGTTTTGTCTTTGTCATACTGTCTCAATTCATCTCAATTCATTTTGGATATGAGCTGCCGTGATTTGGAATTTATGATTTTAGAATTCCCCCTTGCCTCTTTTAATTTCTTGCTGTGGTATTGGTTTGCCGATGTATCTTGTGTAAAAATCATAAGAAAGTTTTTAGATAGGTTGCCCTTTATCAACAATTTACGTACATTAATTTAGTATGAAAATGTGTTTTCTACAAGTGGATATTGTCAAATATTAGCTGTATACAAATATGCAACTTTTCTAATAGCATCAGCAATTAAAATTCTATAATTAAGAAATTAGTGGATGCAATATGACATGAAGATAATTGCGTTATATCTAACATGTTTAAGGTTCTAAGTTTATTGAAGCTTGCTAGATTTAAGATGTTTCACTTTGCTAAAGATGAAAACAAATGCATAGGCACCAAATATTGAAGTGTCTACAAATACATTTACTCCATATTCTTTCATTGATTATTTAAGATGCATATTCCTAATAATTGCTATTTTTGTTTGCCACTTTTATGGGTGTATATTTGACTACAGACTAGATCTTGAGTATTGGTCAGTTTGGCATGTCACTGTTGGCTTTTCTTGCTTTTATTTAGTTCAACGTCAAAAAATAAATTATAATTTTGTTTCTTAAATATAAAAAATACCCATAAAAACAGCTTTTCTTAAAGCATGCTCATCAACAAGCCTCCCATCTTCATCAAACATTTTCTGGAACTCCTCTTTGGACAATGGTTTTTCCCTTTTAAAACTTGGACTAAACAATCCATCCTGTATTTTTTCCGCTTTTGACAATGCCCTATTACAGTCCAAATGCAGAGATTTTTTCGCTTGTTTTCCTTCTTTAGTGTTATCAGCATGTGATGATTGGCTATCACCATTCTTAGCTTCATTATTTAATTGCAAATTTTGATCAGAAGGTTTTATATGTAAATGTTCTACTGCATCACTCATTTCCTTCGCACAATAATGACTAGCGTTATCTCCACTTAATGTACACGAGTTATCTCCACTTTGGCTTGTTTTTGATTTTTCTAGACTAGAATCATTATAAGTCTGTGTTGATTGCTTTTCTAAGTCACATGATGTACACTTACTTAAAATGGCACAATTTTCAATAGAGATATCTCCTTTCTGACTAGAATTACTTTCATTATGACAAAAAATTTGTTTCTTTGGACATAATACTGATTTATTGTTTTCATCATCAGGAATACTTGTATCACAACTTTCATTTACTCTTTGGTCTACTGAAAAATGATTAAATTTGTGAAATTCACTTTCTGTATCATCACCTGTGTCACCATGATCAGTACAATAGATATTATCTCTAATCAACCCTGAAGCTAATACTTGGTCTTTATTTTTCAAGTCGTTTGTTTTTTCAACCTCTGGGACAGAATTCTTAGTTTGTACATCAAGAAAAATATTGTCTACTTTGACAGATTTTTTAAATGTCAATTTTCTTTCATCAATATTAACCTTACACTCATTCAAAGAATGTACAAATAAATTGTGATCGGGTCTGTTTTCGTCAATCAGCGATTCACTTCCAACATCCTGTTTTGTCACATAATCGGGTAAAACATAGTCTGCTGTTTCCCCGCCAATAGCCTCTATAAACTCAAAAGACTCTTCATCACTTGAAACTCTGTAAAATAAAAATACTTTAATAAATAAAATGGATGTTTCACAAGCATGTTTCAATGGATTAGCAAGTGTAAATTAAACTGCACATTCTTTTAACAAATTTTGTTTCAACTGGAGGTGACTGTGGCAAAGCAATAAAAGAATACCCTAGTGTGAGACAATATGTGTTTGTGAGCACTGCATATGTCCCTAGCAACACCTTTACTACAATGGCAAGTTTTTATCTCTATGACCTTGAACTTGACTATGTCCAATTTTTTTGCAAATTTATGATCCTTGATCTCCAGCATACACTGTATTAAAATCTGACAATTTTTTTCCCCATTCAACACCCTTTGAGCTTCTTGTTTCTCAAAACAATAAAATGCTAGTACAGTAAACCTGAGTTATAACCGAATGACCAAGGGACTGAAAATTATACAGTGCGCTGGTTTATTCAGGTTTTATTGAATCACAGAAGTGAAATGTCAAATGGAGCAGTGGCTACTCTTAGCACTTTCTGTATTGTGTAACGCTGTTAATATTCAAACTTTAAATTGAATATAATTGATTTAATGATACTAACAAATTTAAACTTTTATTTATTGTTGTCTGTGTAACATCTATTTTTGGTTTACCAATATTTTTCTTTCCTATTCGAATTACATGATTGTGTATGTTGGATCATCAACGTCGGATTGGTATGATTGTACTGTTCCAAATTAATGGGTTATTTTGAATTTGATTTCCATCTAACATAAGTTTGGCACTTTCAAAAACTAAATTGTACTTTAATTTGGTGACTTTTCTTCCCTTAAATGTGTATTAATTTGAAATTATAAGTTTGTGCCTTCCATTTTCCTTTTTACAAATCTTTCTTCAAGTAAACAAAATAAAACTTATCACCTTGATAATTAACAATGCTGTTATTTTTTTAGGAAAACGTTATATAATCAAATGCTGTAAAATTATCCCTTGACAATTCTGTGAATGAAGTAATTAGGTGATCATGGTGATTCAGACGTAAAAAATCTCTGACACTTTTAGGTGTTGCTGATTTTGACATGCAACCAGATTAGACAAGTGAATTATTATGGTAATTAGTAAACTGGAACAATTATCAAAGGCCTGAATTCAGAATACAAAGTGGCCAGTTCAGTGTTTGAAACTTAAATGTACTATGTTTCATATACAATAGGTCTTTCAGAATGATAACTTGCATAAACCTCAGACCAAATGTCAAAGACCAATCACGATATTATTTTCTTACAGAACAAATTTGTCACAGACATTTGGTCTACACAATATAATGACAACGTAGCCCGAGGTCAATGTTGATAATCATTGTTTATAGGTCTACTGCTAATTTCACACACTGTCGGTATACTCAGTTTGTTTTACTATGGATTTATAAGGAGGAAAGATGGGACTTATGTTCGTCCGTAATAGACAGGAATCTGGCTTAGGCAGGCCTATGGGCCAGTATAGCCAGGTTCCACTGTACAAGTACAGTACAGCCAGAGACTTACCGTGATAAATCACTGTGACAGACATATCACTCTTCTTAGTGAAATGTGTATATTTTATTTTCTGTATAATCTATCAACATGCCTTCTTTTGCACTAAAACTAAAAGTGATGCAGTGAACCACTCTAAATGTAAAAGAAATAATGTGGATAGTTCAATAAGGGAAAAAGATATATTAAAATAAATTTAAGAATTTAGAGTGATATGTCTTTCACAGTGATTTATCATGGCAAGTCTCTGGCTGCACTGTACCTCAAATCAGTCAATATAATCCTGCCATGCAACTATATTAGACATGTTTGAACTAGAATAAACAAAATTTCAATATGATAAAGAAGATTCTACAGCCAATTATAAGAAAACACCCCTTTCTGGGCCCTTTTTCAAAAATGGTTGGGCTTCTTTGGACCTCTTGTTTATTATATACACTTAACTATTCCATTCAAAATTGAACCCCTCTAACTCTCTTCTTATGGGAGGGTACAATTTTGAATGCACACTCTGCTGTGGATCAACTGTATAAGTGAAAACATAGGAAATCAACGATTACAAAGTTCACCTTGTTATGGCACATGGACACAGCAACTTAAATTTGCCAGGGTACTGACCTACCATCCAAGATGCATCCATACAAAAGTTTATATGATCTTAACATGTACACAGAATGAGGTCTAAACTCAAGACATAAACTAAATTGAAAAATATAGGTCAAAGTGACATGATTCTGCTTCATGCTGACCTACCACCAAAGATAAATGCGCATGCAATATTTTACGAAAGGATATGGAGTAAATGAACATGAGACAATAACACATATGTCAACTCCAACTGCATTAATTTTAATGAGCTGTATGGCCATTTCGGAAATTTATTCCTCATCAGGTTTGATGATCCTACCATGTACAGTTACTGAGATCTAAACTTGAATGTAAGTCGATCATGTGCAAAATATAGATCAAAGTGACCTAATTCTGCTTGCATGCTGACTTACTATCACAGATGCATCATCATCATGTGCATGCAAGGTTTGATGATCCTGCCATGTACAGTTACTAACTTACTTAGATCTGAACTTGGACTTAAACTTGAATGTAATTCAATCATGCGGAAAACATACTTAAGTAGGTCAAAATAACCTTATTTTGCCTGGATGCTGACCTACCACTCAAAATACATATACATGCAAGGTTAGATGATCCTACCATGTAAAGTACCTGACAGACACGGGGTAATCGTAATCGGTAATCGTAAACAATTGTAATTAATTACAATTTTTCAAGTAATCAAAGATAATTGATTACTGATGTGAATTTCGATTACATGTAATCGAAAATAGCTTGATTACAGGCAAAAAATGTGGTTGTAATTATAATTACATTCGATTACTTTTAAATTTCAGTCAAGTTTCTGAAAATATTTGGGCAGAACAGAGAACATTATATGAATCCAAATTATAAGAAGAAAAATATATCTTAAGATCAAATATTTTCAATTCATATTAAATATGAATATAACATGTGCATAAATTCTTTAAGATAAGCTTAATTTCTGTATATTTTCTACGAAAACGATAAATTTTGATAACAAATTAATCTAACTACTAGTAAAACTTAAACTATCAACTCATATTCAGGTATGTCAAGTAATCTATAAAATATTGAATTTAAAAATAGTTCTGAACTGTTAAATAATAAGTATATATAAACTATAATTTATAGAATATTTGGAGAAGCAACAATAAAACTGAAATACATGATGTCATTTAATAATTAGAGGGCTCAAACCTAAAACATGATAAAACTAGAGTATATATGACTGTCGGAAACGACAGTGATCCCCGCACCCCTGTTTGACACAGGAAACAGCTCGCTGCTATAGACCCTGGGTATAATTTTTCTTAACATTTTTGAAATTAAACTATTGACAATCACTATTTTTACCATAAGGAATAAAAGAATATATGGTTGTTATGCAGAATTCCAAAAAATAAGTAGTCTTTGAGACTTCCAGGAATTTTACCAAACTTGGAATCATATATTTTGGAAATCAAATTGGTGAAATGTTTCTTCTACATGTAATTCTAACAAATTTTTTAACTATGGTTTCAATGTAGAATTCCAAAAATTAGTGGTCTTTGACAATTTCAGGAAATTTACCAAATTTGGAATCAATTATTTTGAAAATCCAATTGGTAAATATGATGGACTTTATCAAAACAAATGCTAACAGTTTGGTTGCTAGGTAGAATTCCAAAAAATATGTGGTCTTTGACACTTTCAGGAAATTTACCAAAATTGGAATCAAATATTTTTGAAATTCAATTGGTGAAAATGATTGCCCTAATGCAAAATCCTAACAGTTTGGTTGCTAGGTAGAATTCCAAAAAATTTGTGGTTTTTGACACTTTCAGGAACTTTACCAAAATTGGAATCAAATATTTTTGAAATTCTATTGGTGAAAATGATTGCCCTAATGGAAACAAATCCTAACAGTATTGTAGCTAGGTAGAATTCCAAAAAATAAGTAGTCTTTGAGACTTTCAGGATATTTACCAAAATTGGAATCACATTTTCGAATTCTATGATTTCAGAATTTTTATTTTTTTCAAATACTTGCCAAAATATAAGATTATATGCAAAAATGTCCAAAAATATCAGTCTTTGACATTTTCAGGAAATTTACCAAAGTTGACCCGGAATCAAAATTCTGAAAGCTTATTGCGCATCTACAGACTATATGCAACAATTCTGCAACAAAATTAAATCCATAAATCCAAAAATGTAGGATGAGTTTGCATTGCATGCCATATGTGTCACAATCCACATTTTGTGGTCTTTGTCAAATCGACATCTTGGGGCCTCTTGTTTGCATCAAGATAAATATAAACCAGAGGCTCCCAGGAGCTTGTATCGCTCACCTGGCTTTCAGTTGCCAAAATCAAGATAACATTGTAAGTTATACAATGAACTTCAGTCCCTCAAACTTTGGTAGTTCAACCCAACCATTATCTTGAACTGTATTTCAAGTCTTATCATGTTTTACTATATTTCTTTGTTGAGCTTTTTTGACAAAAATGTTCTTGCTAAGGACCACTTTTGACACATGTTTTGAAGCTGAGACATCATTTTGTAAATGGAAGTCAACAACAATTTTCAACACCATATTTTTAAGTTACGACATCAATATCTATTTGGAAACCAAATTTCATTGAAAGCAGACTATGTTGAATTTTTCTGCCCTTTTTTGTGGCCATTTTCAAAATGGCACTCAACAGACAATTTTCAAATCCAGTTTTGAAGTCCTAACATCAATATCTATTTGGAAACCAAATTTCATTGAAATCAGACAATGTTGAATTTTCCCACCTTTTATGGCGGTCAATGAACAATTTTCAACAATAGTTTTGAGGCTTGTTTAGGGGGGGTCCCAATATCCCATATCCCAGTAAGTCTGGACTAAAATATCCCTTTGAAAATTGAAGATATCCCATTAATTATTGAAATATCCTGTTTTCCGTAGTCAAAATATCCCATATCCCAGTACTTTTTGTCCCAAATATCCCGTATCCCATTAGCAAAAGTTGTAAATATCCTGTATCCCAATATACCCTAAACAAGCCTCAGTTTCGAAGTCGCAACATCAATATCCACTTCGAAACCAATTTCATTGAAATCGGACAATGTTGAATTTTCCCGCCTTCTTTGGCAGCCATTCTGAAAATGGCTGTAGGTGAACAAATTTTAACACCAGTTTTAAGTTGCAACATCAATAACTATTTGGTAACCAAGTTTCATTGAAATCGGACAATGTTGAATTTTCCAGCCTTTTTTGGTGGCCATTTTGAAACTGGCAGTCAACAAACAATTTTCAAATCCGGTTTTGAAGTGGCAACATCAATATATATTTTGAAACCAACTTTCATTGAAATCGGACCATGTTGAATTTTCCCGCCTTTTTTGGCAGCCATTTTGAAAATGGCAGTAAGTAAATGAACACTTTTCACATACGGTTTTGAAGTTGCAACATGAATATCTATTTGGAAAGCAACTTTCATTGAAATCGGACAATGTTGAATTTTCCCGCCTTTTTGGCAGCCATTTTGAAAATGGCAGACAACGAAACAATATTTAACATCGGTTTTGAAGTTGCAACATCAATTCCTATTTGGAAACCAAATTTCATTGAAATCGGACAATGTTGAATTTTCCCGCCTTTTCTGGTGGCCATTTTGAAAATGGCGGTCAATGAACACTTTTCAACACCGGTTTTGAAGTCGATACATCAATATCTATTTGGAAACCAAATTGCATTGAAATCGAACAATGTTGAATTTTCCCGCCTTTTTTGAAAATGGCAGCCAACAAACAATTTTAAACACCAGTTTTGAAATCCACACATCATGGCAAACATTTTATCAATTTACTCTTAACCTTCATCTTCTATAGTTTTGGAAATAAAATACAAAAATATGAAAATTTTGAAAATTCTGTGAAAAAAGGGCAATAACTCCTACAAGGGATTTTGGATTTTCTTCAAAATTTCAGGGTTTGTTGATCTTTACATGCTAAACCTTTTTGCAATATACACTTGACCTCTATCTGTTACACTTTTTGAAATAAAAAATAAAAAATGCACAAATTTGAAAAATTTTACAGAAAAAGGGCAATAACTCCTAGACAGGTTTTTGGATTTTCATCAAAATTGCAGGGCATGTAGATCTTGTTATGCTGATTATTTTTACTCTGTCAGATTTTAAATATCTGTAACGGTTTTTGAGTTATTTGCAAAAAACAGCAATTTACCCCTCTGTTCTATTTTTAGTAACAGCGGCCATCTTGTTAGGTCTTTGGACTAATCGAACACAATTTTAAAACTGCATATCCTGGTGATGATTCAGGCCAAGTTTGGCCCAGCAGTTTCAGAGGAGAAGATTTTTGAAATTGTTGACGGACAGACGGACGGTGATAGACGATGGAAGGACGACAGACAGACGACGGACGCAAAGTGATGGGAAAAGCTCACATGGCCTTTTAGGCCAGGTGAGATAAAAATCCGAAAGCTTATTGCGCATCTACAGACCATATGCAACAATTCTAAAACAAAATTAAAACCCTAAATCCAAAAATGAAGGAGGAGTTCGTGTCGCATGCCACATGTGTCAAAATGGACATATTGGGCCTCTTGTTTGCACCAAGATCAATATTAAAATTCCAAAAGCTTATTGCGCATCTACAGCATATATGCAACAGTTCTATAACAAAATTAAAACCCTAAATCCAAAAATGTAGGAGGAGTTTGCGTCGCAAGGATGTGTGACGGACGGACCGACGGACAGACTAGGCCAACGACAATATCCCCAAACTTTCATTCGAAAGTGCGGGGATAATTATTGTATTATAAATGCTCTGTTTATTAGATCTAGATAATCCCTTGTCTAAACAATTTCAACATTTTTCAAATGTAACTTTTGGATATCAAGTACTTTATCGACATTAAATTTTAGTACCTTTAACTTTGTCTCCTAAAATGACAAATGGGATTGCTTGTAGCAAACAAACATAAGATATACAAAATTAAGTATGACAATCCCAAAGTCATGAAATGTGACATTTTTTTGATGCCCTCCATATTTTGCACCTATTATCATATTAAGTATCAAAGTATGACAATCCCAAAGTCATGAAATGTGACATTTTTCACAAAAATGTGACGCCCTCCATATTTTGCACCTATACCAATACAATATAAACTCAAAAAGTGTACTTCAATTTTTATGAAGAAAATTAAGCACAGAAATTACTACTCGACATTGTTGTCTTAAGGGGGAAGACCTGGGATAGGAGGAGATAACTCTGATTTTCACTTTTTTATTACTTACAACACAAACAAATAGAATCATTGTAACAGGTATGATCAAAATTTTAAAATTGTAAAATTTTTTCCACACAGCAAATAAATATTCACTTTGTCATAAAAACAAATACCCAACATCCAGTTATTTATAATGAGTGCATTTTACCCTACATTTTTGCAATACTGTTCAAATATAATGAAAATATGTAAAAGTCAGATTTCTTCCAAGGGAGGTAATTTATAGTTATAGCTTCAACAATTTTATTGATTTTTATCCACTTAGAAAAAATAGGACGGTAGAATTTTCTAATGTTTTAATATATCTTACATATACTAGTTTTCTTTCTATTCTCAGTTTTTGGTGAAAATTTTTTACAATATGTGTTTGAAAGTGATCAAAATAGAGTAAAAAATTCAGCCTATACTGTTAAGAACACCCACTTATTTCAGTTCAAACTAGTTTAATTTACTATCATTATACATGCTTACTTTCACACATGTCTAAACTACAGAATTTTGCATTTGAAATAATTCTAAATCAAATACATATTTAATAAGAGCCAATTTTATACACCACAATCAAGTCCTGAACAGACCAAATGATATGAGGAAACAGGGTATCTTTGATGACCACTAGACAAAAAACGGGGCGGTAAAAATTGTTGAAAATTGCTTAAAGTCGACATGAACATGTGTAGGTTTGATACTGAAAATATTAAGAAAATTAAACGAGCGGAAAATTTTAGGCCTACCCAGGTCTACCCCCTTAAAATATTTATGTTAATGCATAAGTGTAATCGAAATGTAATTATAATTACATTGCCTAATGTAATCAATTCGATTACACAGTAGAAAGTCATGTAATCACTTAATAATCGATTACACAAAATTCCTAAAATAATCGATTATTAATCGATTACTGGTGTCTGTAATCATTGCCCATCTCTGGTACCTGAGATATGAACTCGGACGTTAACTGGAATGTAAGTCACTCATGTGGAAAATGTAGGTCAAAATGATTTAATTTTGTCTGGATGCTGCACATGCAAGGTAAGTTGATCCTACCATGTACAGTACCTGAGATATGTACTCGGACATAAACTTGAATGCAAGTCAATCATGTGGAAAATGTTGGTCAAAGTGTTATAATTTTGCCTAGATGCTGACCTACCCCAAATGATGCATGCACATGCAAGGTTAGATGATCCTATCATGTACAGTAACCGAGATATAAACTCAGACCTAAAATTAAATGCAAGGCAATCAAGTGTAAAATATAGGTCAAAAGACCTTATTTTCCTTGAGGCTGTGAGAAAACCCCAGATGCACCTGCAAACAAAGTTTGATGACCCTACCCTTCGTAGTTCAAAAGATATATACCCAAATGTGGACACTGACACAGACGTGCATGCGTACCTGGACCCTGAGGGTACTTCAATACCCCCCCCTCTACTTCTTTGAGGCATACTAAAAAGTAAATAGAAGTCTTTTCTCATCTTCCCACATCAAGTGTTTGAGGTCCATGTCTTTCCCCATAAACCTTTGACAGATTTAGCTTATATTTTCTTGGCTGTTTCTCTACATAAGAAGCAACTGTATGAAACATTGAGATTGGAACAAACATCTATTTTACTTCCTGCTCTACTTCTCTTGAACAATTGCAACCAGATGAACAGTCAGGGGTGCAGCTTAAATAAGTTATCACCAATATCACTTAAATGAGTTACTATGAGATTCTGACTTTTTTTAAATAACTTATACCAGTTATCAAGCAATAACCTGTATGAGTTACCGTTTTGTTAATCAAGGGACATTACTCTGTTGATAACTTCATTAAGTTATTGAAGTCTTTTTTACATTATATTCAGATTTTTTGAATTCTTACTTATTGGTCACAGTTAAGTCTATTATTACACATGTATGAAGTAGTCCAAATTGACCTTAATCTAATGATGGCCTGTCTGAATGATTTTGATGAACCATTTCAAAGATAATTGAGATTTAATTTCCCAAGGGTCCAATCTTTATGGGGGTTAGCGCATGTATTTCTTCTCTTTGCGCATTTAAAATTGATAGGTAATTATACAGGTAAGGATCTAAACCATATGGGAAAAACTATTGTTAATTTGAGAAAAGTCTTGATCATAAAGAAATTTGTAATCAAAGTTAGACATTTTCAAGAAATCAACATTTGATAACTTGAATAGGTTACACCCCTGACTGATGAAGCAATGAAAATCTAATTTCTCTAATTTCTAGCAAATTAAACCAATGCCGGCCAGTGTGATAAAAATATTTCTCGTCTCTAGTGAGAGAACAAGTCACGTGAAATTTCCCGCCAAATCCATTCGGAACATAACTCTCGGCGTTTTACATTATGTCATAAGAGAAACATTTTCTACAACTTAAACACGTTAATTATTAAATTTCTCACATCTTGTTAAATAAATTTTCAAATGTTTAAAAACTCGGCAAGCCTCGTTTTCAAACATTTGCAAAATTTATTTAACTCAATGTGAGAAATTTCATAATCAACTTAGTTCTCGTTGTAGAAACTGTATATAATCAATTCTGATTGATTTTTTTTTTTTGGCACATCCAATTTGCTTCTGGCGTAGAGAAGCAGTCAAGAAAATATAATCCAAATCTGTCAGTGGTTTTTTAGTTTACAACATTAACCTCCAACATTTGAAATTAATGAGATTGTCTTATCTGGGACTTGAAATTTTGCAAGGAACCTTATTTTTGTCTGTCTTGTGTACAGCAAAGCAATTGACACATTTCAGCTCATTGGCTATACTAGTAGTCAGGGTGAGCTTTTGCCATCACATCACTTCTCAGTTCATTGTTAACTCATTTCAAGATCTTCTCAAACTTATTTCAACAAAATTTAGTTACAATATTCTTCTGGTGAGTAGTCCTGTTCATAATTGAGATTTTTCATGTTCATGATGTTATTACATGTACTTAATCCAAGATGAACATCATTAGGAAAACATGTTATTGCAAGAGAAAAACTTCAGAGGAAATACCAACAATGGCAAAAAATCACAAATACATGTCACAATTCAGCAGGAAACTAAAAAACAAACATCAATAATAAGACAGAAGACAAATGTAAACAACGATAGGAACTCAGGATAGCCGTTTTTCCCCCAGACTTGCAAAAGTCAAAATCTGCATTTTCCCATACAATGCTTACTTTTTTAATAAAGGGCTACGCCGAGCGCAGCATGATACGACCGCAGCATGTCGACCACTGAAATTTTAACAAAAGTAGTTCAAAGTTAATGTGGACACAGTAAAGAGATTGACACAATAATTAGATGGACACAAAAAGAAGCTTGACACAGTTATTAGCTAGGAACAAAATAGGGAAAAATTCAACCCTTTTGATCACTTATTGATGAAAAAAACGTAAGAGCTATGCAAAATATGTACTATCAACTAAAACTTTACATCCATAGAAATTCAAAAAAAAAAATTCCATCGAAATCTGATGAAAAATAAATTTTGACATATTAAGAAAAATTGCAATTTTGGACCCTTTGGCCCCTTGTAGCATGGAAACGGTAAGAGCCACGCCAAATCCGTTGCCATATCCCTGAAAGCTTAGATCAAGAGGAATCCAAAGAAAAAAATCCCATTGAAATCCGATGAAAAATAAAGATTTGACATATTTAGAAAAATTGCAATTTTGGCCCCTTTGACCCCTTGTAGCTCGGAAACCGTAAGACCTACACAAAATCCATTGACATATTACTGAAAGCTTAGATCAAGATGAATCCAAAGAAAAAAATCCCATCGAAATGCGATGAAAAATAAAAATTCTACATAATCCGCAAATTCGCAATTTTGGCCCCGTTCGGCCCTCAAAGCTGCGAAAGGAAACAAGTTATCAAAAATCTAATAGCTGAGCGCCATATTAATTTTTCACAAGGAATCCATTAAAAAAACTGCATCAAAATCGGACTTAAAATAAAAAAATTATTTTTTTGGAGATTTGCCCCTGTTGGGCCCCATTTATCTCGTGAGCGGTACATGCTACGTTAAATCTGTTGGCATACTCCAGATTGGAAATTTCCTCAGGAGCACACTGAAAGAAATCCCATAAAAATCCGATTAATAATAAAGATTCTAAAGACAAACATGTGAAAACACCCAATTTAACCCTTTTTGGCCCCTTTTTTAAAAACGGGTGGGGCAACAATGACCAAAACTGAGCCAAACCTTCCTTTTGTACCAAAGAACATTATTTTAAAATTTCATAAGGATTGATCTACTGGAACTAAAGTTATTGACCAAAAACTAAAGTGTCTACAGACGAGGACGACAACGACGCTGACGACAACGATGACGACGACGACAGCACCATACCAATATACGACCGCAAAAATTTTTGCGGTCGTATAATAAAATGAAGTCTGAATATACAATGACTTATTAAGAAAATTTGGTTCTACATGCAGGGCTCTTATACATCAGGGCATTTCACATCCAAACTTCTATGGCAATATCATTTACAAAGCGCATAGATTCAAAAATTGTCCTTCCAAACTTATTAATCCGTTGAACAAACTTATTCATAAAGGATAGAAATACAGCATTGTTGTTAAATCTTTACTTCTGGTTTTTGTTGGCAAAAATATTGATCATCTCCTAAATGCTTTACACCATAACTAAATTTAAACAATTTTTCATATTGGCAGTATTTGGCATTGCACAATATCATGTTCTTCTTTCATAATTGATGATGTTGTTAAACCAAATCTATTTAGAGGTGTTTCAATTGAAATTTCTTATGTGGGAAGGCTTGATGTCATAGTCAACGGAAATTGTGTCCTAGCTGGCTGTCAGTGGCTGCGGGCGTTTGTCCGAACAGTGCCTTTGTGTGTTGTCTTCATGTTTTATGTACTTCATTGTAAGGGTACTCGTCTTAATAAGTTGGACTTTTTTCTAGTTTGATTTTTACTGTGAGTCTTTTAGTGTATTTATTTTTAGCCGTTCACCACACATAGGGGGAGGGTTTGGAGGACGAGTTTAACCCCACCGCAATTTTTGCGCCTGTCCCAGGTCAGGAATGTGTTGGTGGTTGGCTTGTCCTTGTCTTCTTATAAAATTTTAGTTTCTTGGTCATGTTGGTGTTTGGGTTGTTGGATGTGGTTTGTTTCCATTGATTTATTCACTTTTTTACCTTTTCGGGGCCATTTAGGGCTAACTATATGGTGTGAGGTTCCTCACTGTGTTGAAGACCATATGATGACCTTTAGATCTTTTGTTTTGGGTCGTTTTAACCTGGATATGGGATGTTGTCTCCTTGACATTTACCCCATTTTCTTTCTTTTTCATATATGCAGGAGTGACTTGATTAAGTCAGAAATTACAGAATTGGTTTCACAACACAGGTCGGAAATTATTCTTAATTTTTAGCCAAGCTGCTTTAACATTAACTAGGGGTAATCGTTTTATGTCTCCCCTTCATAACAAACACAAATGCCAACAATCTAAAGTCTAAGTCAGAAGATGAAAAAGTTTGACATGCCTGGACATGGCAAACAGCTAGAGATTTCAAGATCAAGATCACAAACAATTGTACACAACACACTGTCTGATAATATTAAATCCACATGCCAAATTAAGCCTAGGCCAAAAGATAACAAGATGTGTTTGTGAAACACTACATATGACGCCAGATTCTAGCCAATTACATGGGGAAAACTGCCAATTTTACCACTTTTTTACCTCTGTGACTTTGACCTTTGATCTGACCTAAAATTTTTTTTTTTTTTTGGGGGGGGGGTGCATATTTATGTTCCTCTTGACTAGACCTATACACTTGCCAAGTATTACAAGTCTGTCTTACATAGTTCAAAAGTTATAGCCAAGTTTAAAGTTTCGGACTCACAGACAGACAGGACAATAACAATATGCCCCCATCCTTGATCTGGGGGCATAAAAAAGTTCTAGTTCAGTAATTTGAACTCAAGGTCAAAGGCCGTGACACACTGATGATACACCCATCTGCCAAATATCTTAAGCCTAGGTCAAAAGATGAAAATATCTGGCTGGGAAAGGCCAACAGCAAAAAATTTTAGCAATTTGACTTCAAGGTCAAAGGTCAAGGTCACACAAAGGTGATTTAAAGTTAAACAGATATAGGTGACAACCTTATATTACACTACAATACCCATGACTTATGTCCACTATATTAAACTCGGCAGTCATCTTGAAATTAACACTGAAATTTATCAATGACTGTTTTGTATTGAGATACTCTGTTTAGGCAGAAAAAAAAATCTGTGTTTCCGGTAACACTAATGACCCTAGATTTTTGGGGCTAAAAATGCCTACCCTAAAATTTTTTTTGCAATTTTTAAAGAAGCACTGTTAAAGTCCAGAAGTTACTCTCTATATGTCTATGTAAAAAGTTTTGGAAAAATAAAAAAAAAATGCCTTAATTTCAGAGGGTCAATTATTAATCTTGGCGGGTCATTTTTAATCTTCAGGGGTCAGTATTATTCTCCTACTCAAAATATTAAAAATTAATAATATGAGTAGGAGATTAATAATCTGACATCTCTAGTGTTATTTGTCTTTTTTATATGTATACGCAATAACCACTTATTCGTATGTTTATTATACTATAGGGAAACGGGACAGAGAATGGGGAGGTTTGGGTACCCATAAACCGGTTTAACCCTACCACTGGCTTTTGCTAGTGCCAGTACCAAGTCCAGCTGTCCCGAGTTCCTATCGTTGTTTATGTTTGTCTTTTGTATTTTTATTGTGGGTTTTTTTCTTGTGCAGTTCCTATTTACTTTGTGGCATGTGGCTATGTTTTTCGACCATTGTAGGTGTTTCCTGTTATCTTTTTTATTGTAAATGTGTTTGTGCAAATAAAATATTGTCTGTTGTCTATTGTCTGAACAGACAAACTTGACACATATGAGTTGAATACTGCAGATTTATGAAAATGGGGATATTCCAAATGAAAAGTGGGTGGTTAACCTACCTGTGTCTGGTATACATGTAGACGAGTTTCAAATAGGTGATTTTTCCCGGAAAATTTTGAGGTCACAATATAGAAATTTTGACGTAACAATATAGATTTTTGTGCAGACGAGTTTCCAATAGGTGATTTTTCCCGAAAAATTTTGACGTCACAATATAGAAATTTTGACGTCACAATATAGAAATTTTGACGTCACAATAGATTTTTGGACGTCACAATGTTTACTCTGATTGACCCCAGTTCAATGGCGTCAATTCATTCATAAAACGAAATTGGAAATTTGTCTATTATCGAGACTGACTATTCTCAGTTTTTTACAAGAGTCAGGACAAGGTTTAACTACAACAGGAAGTTTTGTTCAATCTACAGTTGGTAGATTTCACATCAAATTAATGTGCCAAATGCTTACGATTTAAATTAAAGAAAATTAAATAATATATCCCATGATATGCACTAAACCCTTCGGAATAACAGAGAAGAGAGACAAAAGCACAATCAGCTGATGATGAAGATACGTCTTCACTTACAGGACAATAAATTCATACATAAGCATAATTAATATTAATAAAAGAGAGGGTTATTCATCTTTCACTATTATGATAAACTATCAGGTATTCAATTAGACAGAATACGTGCTTAAATTAAACAAAGAAATGTAAATAAAAATCTGTCATCTGCACCTTTCATCCATGTTAGTTCGGCACCAAATGAACAACTGGTTCCTAAATGAAAACCAGTCGAGCATTATTTTCTTCAAATTTCATGGAACTGAATGAATTTTATGTATGCATCAATGCATTTTTTACATTATGATATTTCAGATATGTTTCCTGACATAATAATATATCTAATTTTTATGTTTTATTTTTTTTATTATTTGATGCGGGTTACCAAAACATGATACATCGTCTATTTTTAGAAGTCACAAGATAGAAGTCTGTGAAAAGTCAAAAGAATCTAAAAGAAAGCATGGTTTCATTGAATGTCACTTCTAAATTGCTCCTGCTATGTATGTTCTTATAATTTTGCGTGTAGGAAATCGTATCGTTATACATCTTCAATTTCGCATCAGATTTTTCTGGCCGGATTTTACTCCAGTGGTCAGAGATGAAAAATGGCCATTTTAGGTCAGACCAATATGGGTCATTATGAATTACAAAATTAGTTTTTTAAAGGCTTCCCGGTTTAAAGCAGCCATTCAAAAATAATACTTTTAAATAATTTTGAATTGCTGATTTTTTGCAGAAATTATGAAAGAGTATTTTGTTGTTTGTGTATGTGTAACAGGAATTATGTCAGGTGTACACTGTCGCTGTCTCATCGTCCCCTCATGTGTACTAACATGTACTGATAATGGACGACAACAGATGGACAGACGCCAAATGACGATATCTTAACGGTTTCCTCTGGGATCTGAGTTATGGTAGAAAACAATACAGAATAAATTACAAATTTTAATATAGAAAAATATACTAGTACAATAACAATATATTAACAAGAAATTGATCCATGAAAAGTTTCCAAAATGTAATTTTGTATTACAAATAAGCAGGCTGCTCTTACTTTGCCAAAGAGTAAGGACCTATTTTTTTTTATCCATTTGGTCAATTCCGACCCAGAACATTTGTTACAAATTGAATATATTTGTAAAGTGCCTTTTCCTGAAATAAATATAATTCTTTTTGAAAATTTGCAGTAAAAAAAACACAAACTTTAATGTTCTGCATTTAAACACAGACTGTTCAATTCCAACATTAAATTCGCTGTTCTTCACATTACAAATTATAACTGTGTCCTCATCCACGTTACACATTTTGGAATTCTTTGAGTCCTTCAATTCAGGGTAGATAATATGACGACTTTTTCAGCACAACCGTTACAATCCATCCTCCTTAAAGACAAATTTTATTTGAATGTCAATGAAAATACAAATTTCTCCAAATAAAACAAGAATGGTTGTGTGTCCACCAATTCCAGATTTGTGTCTGAGATGCATTGTAATCGCTGGTTATTGTTCACCAACTGTTTATCTGGTATGATTCAATCACCATCTATATCAAACAACCATTTCTACTGATATGTTATTCAAAGCACAGTTAGTGGACATTGGTAGGCCAGAGATTGCTCATCCCACTTGCCTATCTAATTTGACAATACACTTCTGGAATTATACAGCAATTTATTAGTTGTCTTTTCAAAATAACATGTATACACAAACAAATGTACAGATATTGCAATGACATAACCTGCTGTATAAAATATTATATGAATATTACACCACATTAAAATAGTTTATAATATGAAAATATAAATACACTCTAGTATATATTCACCAGATAAATACAATACTATAAAGCAGGGTAGATAATATGACCACTTTTTCAGCACAACCGTTACAATCCACCCTCCTTAAAGACAAATTTTATTTGAATGTCAATGAAAATACAAATTTGTCCAAATACTCTCATCTTCGGAAGTCTCATTACAGTATGCATCATCAAAACAAATGTAAGTGCACATACAAAACTAGACTGAGTACCCCTACTCATATTCGGCAGTCTCATTACAGTCATCTAATTGACATCTAGTATGTATCTTCATACACTCCATTAACACCACAATTATAAACCATTATATGTTCATTGTGTAAATAACTGTATATTTAAATGTGCTAACCCCTACTAATTTTTTCTTTGGAAGATAGCTTCTCTGGTTTGTGACACTGTTCTGACAATTTATGCAGATCATCATGGTTTGTCGGTATACAATAAAATATAACAAAAATAAGCCCCATGAGATACATGAAAAGTAAAACAGTAGAGTATGTTTATATGTTCATAGTGCATATTGTTTAACATTGTAAGTAACTGAAATTTCAAATAACAACACAACATTACGTTACAACCTGATGGCTTCATCCACATACTCATATTTGTTTCATAACACCTGCAAAATCAACAGTTCTGAAGGCTTACTCTGAAAAATACAATCTCTCAAATTATATGTGAGTAGAGTATAGCCTTCTACCAATGTTTCGCCTCAGATCCCCACACTGGCCACCAAAAATGTAACAGGTGGGTCTGGTGTCCGCTGTGTCACCGTCCCCTCGTGTGTACTGACATGTCTTGATACCGGACAACGACAGGTGCCAAATGACAATATCAAGACAGTTTGTTCCTCTGGGATTTGAGTTATGGTAGAAAACAATACAGAATGAATTACAAATTTTAATATAGAAAAATGTACTAGTACAATAACAATATATTAACAAGAAATGGATCCATGGAAAGTTTCCAATAATTTTGTATCACAAGTAAGCAGACTGCTCTTACTTTTCCAAAGAGTAAGGATCTGTTTTTGATCCATTTGGTCAATTCCGACCCAGAACATTTGTTTCAAATTGAATATATTTGTAAAGTGCCTTTTCCTGAAATAAATATAATTCTTTTTATACAACCGCAAAAATTTTGCGGTCGTATTATGGTATGGCGCTGGCGTCGGCGTCGGCGTTGGCATCGGCGTCTGTGGACAGCATAACTTTAGTTCTAGTGAACGGATTGTTTTCAAATTTTAGTATGATGTTTGTTGGCACAAGCTTAAGCCCGGGTTTTTAATTTCACGTTCCTTGCCCAACCCGTTTTTAAAAAAGAGGCAAAAAAGGGGTAAAATTAGGTATTTTCGTGTCTGTGGACAGCATAACTTTGGTTCTAGTGGATGGATTGTTTTCAAATCTTAGTATGATGTTTCTTGGAACATTCTTGAGAAATGTTTTTTTTCTTTAGGTTTTTGCCCCACATATTTCAGAATTAGGGGCCAAAAAAGGGTTAAATGAGGTGTTTTCACATATTTGACTGTAGAATCTTTATTATTTATTGGATTTTGATGGGGTTTGTTTCAATGTGCTCCTGAGGAAATTTCCAATCTGGAGTATGCCAACGGATTTCACGTAGCATGTACCACTCACGAGATAAATGGGGCCCAACAGGGGCAAATCTCAAAAAAAATTTTTTTATTTTAAGTCCGATTTTGATGCAGTTTTTAAGGCAAGTTCTCTGCCTTCTAGCTGTCGGGTAAAGCCATCTTGAAAAAAGTCTGTTTCAACCAGACTCTTGCATTAAGGAGACTACTAGTACTTTGTATGAAAAGAATCGGAATGATCCAGACTGTCGTTAAAAACGCGTACGGCCTACCAGTTATTCATACGAAGGCACAAAAAATAATCCATTCATGTGGCGATACAGTGTCCATTTCATGATCAACTACATCGTTTTATATGTTTATTGTATTTATTTAATATCTTTTAAGAGATACTTTGCTTTTTTAATCTCAGAGCACTTAAACTGACATTCGAAATTCACGATTCGGTTCATTCATAAAAATTTCCTGTGGCGCGCAGTTTTTATGAATGGATACATAGTAACTTCTAGTTTCGNTAGTTTTTACCGTTTCTAAGCTACAAGGGGTCAAAGGGGCCAAAAATGCAATTTTTCTAAATATGTCAAATCTTTATTTTTCATCGGATTTCGATGGGATTTTTTTCTTTGGATTCCTCTTGAGCTAAGCTTTCAGTA
>MJUU01007496.1:20738-36230 GCA_002080025.1 Modiolus philippinarum | reverse complement strand
TGCTAAAGTAAGACAAACAACAAAATTGTTTGGTTCTAGTATAGAAGAATGGCCATCATACCTTCAACAGGACATTATACCAAATACAGAAATTCCAGTCACACCATGCATTGGTCCAGCAAGTACAACAATAGCACCAACATTAACACCAAAAAAATGTGTCAATCATACATTCCCGACACCAGCTACAACACCAAGCAGTCCTGTTGTTACCAAGTCAAGTATGTATGATACAGTAAGGGATAACATACTTTTCATAGGACACTTTGAGTTAAGCTGTGGAAGCACTATTATTTGTGGACATCATTTATCATGGTTTTCAAAATATCAGTATTTTGTGGGTACTTAAAATTCTTTGTTTTGAATTCTTTAAAACTCTATGGAAAAATGCATTTCGTTGGGAACTTAATTTCGTGGTTTAAGCGAAACAGGAAATCCACGAACATTGGAATGCCACAAACAAAAGTACTCTCCCAGTGTATGCATAATTAGGCAAGACATTTCTGTGTCTACCTTTGTTCTTTTAGTAAGTTGGATTTGTATCATTAAAACCATGATTACCATATCACAAAGCAAAGTCAAGCATTTTAAATGATACTGTTTATACACTTGGAGTTATCCTCATTTTATTATTAAAATTTAATGTTAGAACTTCTAACAAATTTTGTTTTAGTAAACATTGAATTTGGGTATGTATGAGGGGAATAATAAATTTTATCGGTTATTTGTTTGAATTTCCTTTGATCTACAGAGACTGATAATTCCAGTATCACCAAACTGGACATTATCGCGAAATTATTAGGTCAATGTGAAGGTGTCACATGCGGGTTGCTAAGCTGACGTCGTGTTTTGTACTATTTGTCGTGTTCATACGCGCAAGACATTGAATGAAGAATGAATTTAAGTTATTGCAATTAACAATAGATTAACTTTGCTTAAATATAAATTTCAGTTTAATTTGATTTATTTTAGAGTTCTGTTTATCATTTTGTGAATTACCGATAAAAGAAATATAGGAAGTTTGTTTTTGATACGGACTTTATCACTGCGTAACACATCAAGCTCGCCCTAGCGGACTCACTTGATACTGGCCGTGATAAAGTCTGTATCAAAGACAAAATGTCCTATATTCCATACTTTTAATTACACCTTATGCAAATAAGCTGTATTCTGATCGGTTAATAGCAGTGGTATTCTATGCATATCCTTAACTTTTTTCACATCACTAGCTATAGTGGAATTCAGTCTTGCAGTGGAATTTGTTCCAGAGTCAGCTGTGCCCTTTGAGGAATGATACATTCAGTGTAAATTAAATTGATTGATCATGAACGTCTGTGTATTTGCCAATAAAATCAAGTCTGGACTCTAAATTTTTCTTGCCTTTTCAATTTTAACGACTTGTGACTTGTATTTTAGGAAAATACTCTGATGTTCATACTATATCTTTTGAAAATTGAGACAAGGAAAAACATTTTCTTCTTTGGATTCTGAAATAAGTTAGATTTTTATAGCAAAAAACTTTAAAAATATAACACCCCCTCCCGGAAAAAAATATTGATATAAATTAATTACTTCTATAATATGAAAGTATTTTTAATATTAATGTCAGTACCCGTAAATCAAATTTACTAACTAAAAAACAATTACTAATATAATACCTTTTACTAATATAATGATCTAACACCTAAGTACTAACTCTTTGTACATTTAACTGTACATTTTAAACATATATTTCAGCCAATCAAAATACCAATGTTACACCAATGACAAGATTTCCTCCAACAACTACAATGGCCATTCATTCACGTAAGCACCATTGTATTCAATATACCACTTCATATATGATGTAGCGCTTGCTTGAAATAATATCGTACCTGCCAACTTTTGCAAATACTCACAGGGGATTTGGGGAATTTTACGTGCAAGACATCTCAAACGATACCATAAAACCTATTTAGGAGCTCTTCAAATCCACTCCCTGTTGTTTTATTTTAGCATTTTTATGACACTACAATCAATATTGCAGAAATAATTTTATGGGAGAAGGTGGGGTTTGAAGGCATATGATGGGTAGCTGAGTAAATTGGATACTTGTACTGAAGAAACAATGAGACAAAGGAATTAAAATTTTCTGCACGGTTAATCCTTTTAAAAAGTACCTTCTTTATTATCCAAAAAATAAATTCCAAAGTTAACTGTTAATTTTTTTTCTGCATATGCAGATTTAGACAACTTATTTCTTTTCATTGCAGATAAAATCTAAACATTTGGAAGACCATTAACTCATAGATGTTCAAAAACTGAAAGAGAACAAATAACAATGCATTTCTTAATCTCTAACTCATACCAATTCATTCATAAAAACCCTAGTGCATTACACCCTGGCTAAATGAGACTAGTCCAAACAAAACCTGGTGCGAATTAAAATTCTGTTCTAGATAAAAGCTGTGTGGATTTGCATTCTTTACCCATGGTACAGTTAGATTTCTGCATATAATTTTTTTCTGTAAAATTTTCAAAAGTTATTAAAACACCTCACTTGTCCAACATGACTGTGCTAAAATCCATTTTCTTGAAATTCTTTTTTCTGAATACCAAAATAAATATATATATGAAATTTGGTATTATACAATTCTTTAATATTTGCTGACTGTTATCAGTATCATTCAATCCAAATCAATATATTTTCCATACTGAATTAATGTTTCATTGTGTTCAGATTATGAACAGTTTCACGTATGTTTACAGTCTATATGTTTTTTAGTATTCTGACATATCAGTTTTATGTACAAATTCTTTAATAATCATAACTATACCCCAATTTAAAAACCACAATTGAATTTGAAACTAGTTTTGAACCATCAGCCTCATCACTTCCATCTTGTGAGTTGCCAAGCTTTCAACCTAAATACATGTTATCCAACTGTTAATCTAACCTGTCAAATGTCGATCTGTTTACTGTCCGCCCGTCGACTTTTCAGTTGTCATCCAGTCAAGTTTTGGACCTGTCACCATATTCACTGTCAAGTTGTCAACTTTTCAATTGTCAACCTGTTAATTTGTTGACTGTCGACCTGTTAACTGTCAACCTGTCAACTTATGAATTTTTGTTATTGGCGATTTACTTTCTAATGAATACATTGTAATCAAAACTGGAACTATTTTACCAGATATGCTGTTTGACCCAAAATTTGAACTTGGCAAATATTTGCAACAAAATGTTTCTTTTATCTTAAATCAAATGAAAACTTATTTATATAAACCTTTTAATTGTACTATATACAAACAATGCTTCTATTTTATTTATATTTATACTTTTATTTCATTGATCTAAATTATGAGCAGTAGATGGAAAAGTTCAAGTGTTGATGATTTGCTTATAACAAAAGCAATGTTTTAATGCATGGGCTATGCTTTACATTTCAGATCAGCTCTTTAAATGAATATACATAGCTTGCGACAGAAAGTTTCTAGGTCAAGTTAAGTTTTAATTATACTCCCTGCAAACAAATATAGGGGGTAATACATTTGTATAGACGAGTTTCCAAAAAAAATTGGTGAATTTTCACAATATAGATTTTTGTACGTCACAATATTACGTGACGTAATTTACTCTGATTGACCCCAGGTCAATCGGAGCAATTCATTCATAAAAACAAATTGGAAATTGGTCTTTAGAAATCATCCTGTCTGTCTGTCTGTCCATACTTCTTGTAAGCACAACTCCTCTTAAACTACTTAATTTTTGGATGATTTTGATGAAATATTACACAGTGGAAGGACACTATATAAAGATGTGTATGATGGACTCAATGTAATTATTCTCCAAAACCAGACAATCAAGATCATTGGAAAGTGACTTTTCTATGCAAAAAAAGGGTGAAGATAAATGATAAATAAGTAATAATTGCACAATAGACACAGAAGAATTTGGTCTATCTGAAAGCTTTCCATTCTGCAACAGCTCTTGTAATCACTCCCTCAGTTGAACATGAGTTAGTCAATGCAGGTTCAGAAATGTAATTGGTCTTGTTAGAGTTTCTCATTGAGGATTGTTCATAAATTGCTTTGAAAAATCAAAACATTTATGTGACAATGGGGCACAGATTCAGTTTAGTTGTTTTTTAGTGACAAAAGTCAAATGGTACATGTTTTTTATTAGTTTATGTCCATTGTGATAAGAATAGAAGCCTTGTATACTGTCCCCAATAATTTACACAACCCAGTAGTATTGCTTCTAATACAAGTATATTGTCACAGGTAATGATCTTGCCTAGAAGTTTTGTTTTGATACAACGTATATTGTTAACAATGATGGAGGAGCCCACTAGATAACAAGTACATTATTGGAGAAATTATAAGAAGTATCAGAAACAAAAGTTGTATTATTGTCTTTTATTATAAGAATTGAATAATTCGATAGAACAAATTTTGAAAACAACAAAACACATGGAAGCTCTATAAATCTCTGAATTCAAGTATTTTTACACCATTTTTTTTAAATAATACTTAAGTAAGTCAGGTCAAGAATCATATGAATTTTCTACAGCTACATACAACAAGTCATGTGATATGAATTTTGTTTACAGCTACATACAAGTCATGTGATATAATTTTTGTTTACAGCTGCATACAACAAGTCAGGTGATATAATTTTTGTTTACAGCTACATACAACAAGTCATGTGAAATGAATTTTGTTTTTAGCAACATACAGCAAGTCATATGATATGAATTTTGTTTACAGTAACATACAACAAGTCGTGTGATATGAATGTTTAAACAGCTAAATACAACAAGTCATGTGATATGAATTTTGTTAACAGCTACGTACAAGAAGTCCTGTGATATGAATTTTGTTTACAGCTACATGCAACAAGTCATGTGTTATTAGCTCACCTGGCTATGCCAGGGTGTGCTTTTGCCATCACTTGGCGTCTGTCGTCCGTCCGTCCGTCGTAAACTTTTCTTCAAAAATCTTCTGCTCTGAAGCCACTGGGCCAATTTAATCCAAACTTAGCCTGGGTCATCACCAGGGTATGTAGTTTAAAAAGTGTGTTCGGTTAGTCCGAGGACCAAACAACATGGCCGCTGTTACTAAAAATAGAGCATAGGGGTAAATTGCTTTTTTTGGCAAATAACTTCAAAACCGTTGCAGATATCAAAAATCTGACATGAAGTAGAATTGTTCAGAATGATGTTCAGAATGACGTGATCTATCTGCCCTGCAATTTTGAAGAAAACTGGAAAAACCGTCTGAGAGTTATAGCCCTTTTTCCGTAAAATTTTCAAAATTTCAAAATTTTGTGATTTTTTATTTCAAAAACTGTAACAGATAGAGGTGAAGTGTAAATTTGAAAAATGTTCAGCATATCAAGATCTACATACTCTGAAATTTTGAAGAAAATCCAACTACCTGTGTTGTAGTTATTGACTTTTTTCACTCAAAAAAAAAATTTCAACGCCATATGGTTATGGGTAATTTCCCTTTAAATTCTGCTTTCAAATCTTCTTTGGTTTACTTTTCTCTTTTAAGTTTTAGAGAAATTCCCTGCTATCACTTTATTAGAAATAATTATTTGTTACATAATCAAGAGCAAAAAAGAGTTTTTGTACAAATTTTTACATTTTTTTGCAAAAATACTTTCGTAAACTATACTTATTTCACAATTTAATAATAATTGTATATAAGTGTATATCATACCATCTAGTTATGTTTGATATCCCTCAATGAAAAAATCTTTCTCTGTTAATATTGAAGTTGCATCTAAGCTTCTATGCCTGTATAACTTCCCTGCTGGCGGCCATCTTGGATATGATACAGACTTGCCAGACATTTTTTTTAATGGGGCCACCTTAGGACCATTGTGCCCACAATTGACCTGCATGGCTATGCCATGGTGGTCTTTTTGCTGTCAGTGGTCTGTCCATCGAAAACTTTTCAGTCAAACATTTTCTTCTCTGAAAACACTGGGCAAATTGGAACCAAACTTGGGCACAATGGTCCTAAGGTGGCCCCATTAAAAAAAATGTCTGGCAAGTCTGTATCATATCCAAGATGGCCGCCAGCAGGGAACGCGGTTTAACATTGGACCCTATGGGAAAGCATTCAAAGATCTTCTCTGAAACTACTGCGCCAATTAGAACCAAATTTGTCACAATAGTCCTTTGGTGGTCCCCTTTGAAAATTTTGTCCGGCAAGTCTGCACATCATCCAAGATGGCCGCCAGCGGGGAACTTTGTCCAGAATTGAACAATATTGCAAAAATCTTCTCCTCTGAAAATACTGGGCTAATTGGAACCAAACTTGATCACAATGGTCCATAGGTGGCCCCTTTAAAAAAATGTGTTCAGCAAGTCCACATCAGATATCCTAGATGGCCACCAGGAGGGAACATGTTTTTAACATTGGACCCTATAGGGAAACATATTCAAAGATCTTCTCCTCTGAAAGTACATAACCAATTGGAATCATACTTAGTCACAATGGTCCTTACTTGGTCCCCTTCATAAAATGTGTCTGGATGTCCGCATAGCATCCAAGATGGCAGTCAGCGGGGAACAATTTTTAACCTTGGACCCCATGGGAAATCATTTAAAGATCTCCTCTGATAATACTATGCCAATTGGAACCAAAGTGAGGCACAATGATCCTTACATGGTCTTCTTCAAGAAAGGTGACAGTTGGTCTACGCCCTATCAACAATAGCTGCCAGTGGGGAACATAGTTTAATTTACAATCATATAATATCAGCAAACTTCAAAATGAGACCCTTAAACATTAATAAACATCAGCAAACTTCAAAATGAGACCCTTAAAAATTGTGATTATTTTGACTTATTGTGTCAGCCATGACCCAGGTGAGCGATACAGGCTCTTTAGAGCCTCTTGTTAATTTTGTTTTCATCTACATACAAAAAGTCATATGATATGAATTTTGTTTACAGCTACACACAATTAATGTGATATGAATTTTGTTAACCACTACATTAAACAGGTTATGTTTTATGAATTTTGTTTACTGCCACATACAACAAGTCATGTGATATGAACTCTGTTTACAGCCACATACATGTACAACAAGTCACATGATATGTATTTTGTTTACAGCTACATACAACAAGTCATGTGATATGAATTTTGTTAACCGCTACATTAAACAGGTTATGTTTTATGAATTTTGTTTACAGCTACATACAACAAGTCATGTGATATGAATTCTGTTTACGGAAAATTTTGTTGACAGCTACACACAACAAGTCATATGATATGAATTTTGTTTACAGCTACATACAACAAGTCATGTGATATAAATTTTATTTACAGTGAATTTTGTTTACAGCTACATACAACAAGTCATGTGATATGAATTTTGTTTACAGCTACATACAGCAAGTCATGTGATATGAATTTTGTTTTCAGCTACATACAACAAGTCATGTGATATGTATTTTGTTTACAGCTACATACAACAAGTCATGTGATATGAATTTTGTTTACAGCTACATACAACAAGCCATGTGATATGAATTCATTCAAACACAGCTGTAGTATGAATGAGAAGTGTGTAGAGTCTGCCAAGGATTCATCCAAAGGAATATGTAAATGTCAGGAGAAACATCCATTTAACAGAATGACTGGATTATGTCATGGGTCAAGTAAGTCTCTTAAGTTAGGTGCGGGGGAGAGATAAATGTTAATTTTACCTTACAGAATCAACTGGGATATGCTTTTGTTAGCTCACCTGGCCAAAGGCCATGTGAGCTTTTGCCATCACTCGGCATCCAGCGTCCGTCCGTCTGTCATCTGTCCGTCCGTCATCCGTCCGTCCGTTAACTTTTCTTCTCCTCTGAAACTGCTGGGCCTATACAAACAAACTTGGCCTGAATCATCACCAGGGTATGCTCTTTCAAGTTTGTGATTTTTATGTCCGTGACCAAACATGGCCGCTGTAACTAAAAATAGAACATAGGGGTAAATTGCCGTTTTTTGCAAATTACTCGAAAACCATTACAGATATAAAAAATCTGACATGTAGTAAAAATGATCAGCATGATGAGATCTACCCGCCCTGCAATTTTAAAGAATATCCGATAACCCATCTTGGAGTTATAGCCCCTTTTCCGTAAAATTTTCGTTTTTTTGTTACTTTTATTCTTATATATTGAAAATGGTAGATGATAGAAGTGAACTTTAAATTACAAAAATGGTCAGCATAGTAAGATCCACATTTCCTGCAAGTTTGAAGAAAATCTGACTACCCACATAGGAGTTATGGCCCCTTTTTCTGTGAATTTTCACAATTTTTTAACATTTTTACTTTTATTTCAAAAACTGTTTGAGATGGAGTTTAAATGTGAATTACAAAAGTGTTGAGCTTTTCCAGGACTACAATTTCTACATATGTCCAGCAGATTAGCATCTCATCCAAGATGGCTGCCACTAGGGAACATAGTTTAACATAGGACCCTATGGGAAATGCATTCAAAGATCTCCTCCTCTGAAACCACTGAGCCAATGTGGACCAAATTTTTTCACAATAGTCCTCAGGTGGTCCCCTTTAAAGTTTGTGATTTTTTTGGTTGTACCTCATTCAAGATGGCCGCCAGCGGGGAACATAGTTTAACATAGGGACCCTATGGGAAGTACATTCAAAGGTCTTTTCTCCTGAAACCACTATAAGCCAATAGGAACAAAACTTGGATACAATTGTCCTTGGCTGGTCCCCTTTAAAGTTTGTGATTTTTATGTTTTTACCTCATCCAAGATGGTCGTCAGCACAGGACAGTTTAACATAGGACCCTATTGGAAATGTATTCAAAGATTTTCTTCTCTGAAACTACTGAGCCAATTGGAACCAAACTTGATCACTATAGTCTTTAGGTGGTCCCCTTGAAAGTTTGTGATTTTTATGTTCATACCTCATTGAAGGTGGCTGCCAGCAGAGAACATAGCTTAACATAGAGACCGTATGGGAAATGCATCCAAAGATTTTCTCCTCTCATACCTGCCAACCTCTGAAACCTTCAATGAGGGAGATCTCCCCCTCAGCTATAACAGATGAGGGGGAGATTTTGCGCGAACTACATTTTCAGCCCAAATATATGACATGTGCACTGTATACATCTACAAACACCAATAAGAACTAATGATAAATATACTTTATTTCTTCAGTTCATTGTTATATTCCACACAAGCTGATTTTGCCCTTTTCAGTACATCTGAGTCTGGACAATACTCATGACACTCCATATTTTGGTTTTGTTTGGCACAGAGAAGTGAGCATATAGTGTCATTTGCCAAGTCTGACCTATGTTCAGTTTGAATTTTTTTAGCATTGAGAAAATACTTAACATGCTTTTTGACGTCGTAAATCCGCCAGATGCAACCGAAAAATTGACGGAGCATAATGTGCACAGTGCAGATTCATTGCCAAGTGGACTCGCTCATAAAAATTGGAAATCTTTCGTCCAGTCTGATTGGAACTTGCAGCTATATTTCTTTTTTTTTTCACACTGCCCGCTGGGCCAGACAAGGACCTCTTTCTTGTTGGAGTTGACATGACAGAAATGATTTTCGATTACTTATAAATAGATCATGAAAAGTACTCACCAAAGTTTTCAAATCGTTCATTGTTTGTTTACGTCTTGAGATTAGTGAAAAGTCCCGAGAGATACGAATGCGGGTCATTTGCGGGTTAAAATATCTGAATGCGGGAGATTCTAACTCCCACGCGGGATCGGAAGCGAAAGCGGGATATTTCCGGAATTTCGTCGTTTGTGCGGGAGTCTCCCGCACAAAACAGGAGGGTTGGCAGGTATGTCCTCTGAAACTACAAAGCCAAATTCAACCAAACTTAGTCACACTAGTCCTTGGCTTGTGCTCTTCAAAGTTTGTGATTTTGACGTTCATACCTCATCCAAGATGACTGCCAGTGTGGAAAAATTAGTTTAATATAGGGACACTATGGGAAATGCATTCACATGTCTTCTCCTCTGAACGTACTGTGCCAATTGGAACCAAGTTTGGTTACGATTGTCTTTGGGTGTTCCCGTTCAGTTGTAATTCTTATGTTTGTAACTCATCCAAGATTGAAAATGTAACATCTGGTGAACTGATTTATAGTATGAATGGGTGGTCTCTTTGTGACAGTGAATAAAACCAGTCACCAGGTGAGTGATACAGGCTCACGTGAGCCTCTAGTTCAAGTTACTGATTCCAGGAGAATTTATGATTTTTACAGAATTATTGGGTTACTGTGGATGTACTTTTATTCGTGGACATCAATTTTCGTGGTTTTTATAGAAATTACTACTTCGTGGGCACTTAAATTATGGTTTCGAAATCTATCCATTACAACTCTATGGAAAAAATGTATTTCGTTGGGAACTTAATTTCGTGGTTTTAGCGAACCACGAAATCCAAGAAAATTGGAAGCCAAGTTGAAAGAATGTGGTGCTCAAGTCTCCGAGTACTTGGGATTCATATTTTGTAGACAGAATTATGTTCTGTAGTCAGAATTATCATGATTATGTCATAGCACAAATACGTCCAGGGATGTGATATTTCCGCGGAATTTCAGATTTCTACATATTAGGTTGTTTAAGAATCTGCTTTTGTATTTTATATTCTACTTCTGATATCTGGTTATTTCCTTTTTCTGCTGGTCTTCCTGTTACCAAATCACATCCCTGTACATTTCTGATACGATGTTCAGTTAATGCAGTAATTTTGATACAGAAAGGAAAAAAGTAGGCCACAGAACATCTCAGTTAATGCAGTAATTTTGATACAGAAAGGAAAAAAGTAGGCCCCAGAACATCTCAGAGATATGTGTCCATTTTGATACATCATTGAAATACAGTGCACCCTCATTATTTCACCGTCTTTGGGACCAATGAAAATTTTGGAAATAACTTGGGGCGGTGAATTATTGAGGGAAAATTGCATCAAAACTATTCATTTTTCTGAAAAATCAACCTTGAAAATGGATGGCAATAAATGAGGGACCGCTATTATAGAGTTGGCAGTATAATGAGTGAACACTGTAATATTAATTTTGGAGGAGTTTATAACAAGAGTTGACAACAAGATATTGTTATGGCAGACTAAGATATAATCATGTGACAACAAGATATCATCACATGACATCAAGATATCATCATGTGACACCAAGATATCAGCACATGACATCAAAATATCATCATCTGACACCATGATATTTTTATGTGACATTAGGATATCATCATGGTACACCAAGATATTGTCATGTGACACCATGAGTTCGTATGACAGCAAGACATCATCGTGTGACACCAAAATATCATTATGTGATGGCAAGATATCACCACATGATGGCAAGGTATCATCAAGTGACACCAATATATCATCATGTGACGCCAAGAAATCATCATGTGGCACCAAGATATCATCATGTGACACCAAGATATCATCATGTGATGGCAAGATATCATGTGACAGCAAGATCTTATCATGTGATGGCAAGATATCATCATGTGACACCAAGATTTCAGGTGGCAGCAAAATATCATCATGTGATGGCAAGACGGTGTTTTTTGGGGGGAAATTTTTCAGTGTTAGGGAAAATACAAAAAAGCATTATCTGGGTATTCTATGCATTTCTTTACACCTAGAACCAGGGATCCGGAAATTTTCTCCAGCCATTTCGGACATTTTTTTCCCGTCTGAAAACACGTTTTTATTGACGTAATTATGGTGTGTCTTTTTGCAAGGGTACTGGGGCCTCTTGTTTGCATGCAAGTACCACTGTTATCACTCTTTACAACAGATTTGTGCCTTTTTTAGAAGCTTCTTAAGTGTGTATTGCCTGGTGTATTGGCTGTTGATGTGTATTTATAATCGTATTGATTATTGAGGTACCGAAGGGGGTTTGTGATACAACAAAACCCTGAAACAAATGATTCTGATATGGCTGTTTAATACACTTGGGCTTTGCTTTTGCCTTGTAAAACCAACAGAAAAAGTCAAATGTTAAAAAAAAAGGCTTTAAAAGAACCACGGATTCCAGGATTGAAGTAATTGTTTATTTTGTCTTTTTTACTTCCTTGTGTATTTATAGATGAATTTATTTTTGAGGTGCAGTGAATGTTGAATCCAAGGCCCACAAAACATAGTTCTAATATAGTCTGTTTAGCTATATTTGATATTACTGATTATTCGGATTTCGTTTGGTTTTCATTTTTTGAAATTATGGATTTCCTTTGTTTGGGTTCTAGTGCTGCTGATGAGGAATAAATTTCCGAAATGGCCATACAGCTCATTAAAATTATTGCAGTTGGAGTTAACACATGTGTTATGGTCTCATGTTCATTTACTCCATATCCTTTCGTGAAATGTTTAATATACTTGGGCTTTGCCTTTGGTTTAAACCAAAAGAAAAGCTCAAATATAATAAAAGGCTGTACAAGAACTATGGATTTCGGAATTACGTCAAAATGATGAATAAAAAGAAACAAAATAGTCAAGTTCAATTGAATTTATTAACAAAATAAATATTATTTCAATAAATATAACATAAGATATCAGTAAAAGTATCATTGTCACATAAAGTTTATAAGTTCATAATGCACTATTAATCTTTTATTTGACGTTCAATAGCTTGGCAAATAATTTCAAATGTCAATAAACAGTATCACATAAAGTTTGTAATGCACTCTTAATTTCACTTGATGTTCATTAGCTTTGCAAAGGCATTCTCTTTATTGCTGGTGGTGTTGACTGCAAAGACATGTCTCTTGCGTGTGGTCTTCCATTGCTTAATGGCTGGTGTTACATCGTATTCTTTCAAAGGAATGCCAACTAAACCTATGCGCATCAGTTGGTCCAGTGTGTCTAAGTTGAGTCGACATCGGAGTTTTGTTTTGATCAGGTTCTGTCTGGAAAACCCTCGTTCACACTCTACGCTGGATACTGGTAGTACACGGGCTACTTCCATCAGCAGAATAACTTTCGGATACTGGTCTTTCATTGGGGAAAGTTCTTTGAGCATATCTGCTGATGGCTTGCTACGGAAGTTGTTGAAAATGATGTATTTGATGATGCCCCACTCTCTGCGTAGTTCGTCTGAATCAACCAGTGGATCAGTGGCTTCTCTTCTTGTTGCGTAATGGTCAGCTGTTACGTTGATCTGCTCTCCAAATTCTTGCATTTCTGTTATTTTGTCTGGAAAGGTGCTGGGCTCAAAGATGGTAAAAGCTTCAAAAATCTTGTTGTCTGGAAATCGCTCTGCAACATTTTCTTTCAGGACTTTTACACAGTTGACGGCTTTTGTTGGAAGGTTGTTGTCTTTAGCTGACCTGCGTACTTTGATACCCCTGTAGTCTTCTTTGTCTTTTGTTTCTGCTACGAATGCTGCACAAAGTGGGCCATAAACTGGTTTCTCTCCCAAGTACTCTGCCTCCAGTGAGGTAAGGAAAGCGTCGACACTCTGCTTAACTGTTGTGTAGGACAGGTCTCTCATCTGCAAGGCTTTGCTGAGGGTGTTGATTCTGCCAAACAGGTCATTCAGGAAATGCAACATGAACAAGAACTTGTATGATGTCAAATGATGAGACAGGGAACTGGCAACCATGTCACTGTCACTTCTGTCTGTCAGCATGTGGGTGATGGAGATTAAGCTGCGTCTCAGGTTGTCTAAGGCATTCCCCATAGAAAGCCAGCGTACTTTGTGGACTTCTAGTGGTGTGAGGATTGGGTCGTCAACTATCTGCTGCCACGATCGTAGTTCTGCAAGGTTGGTGACCTTTTGAAGTAGCTGTAGACAGTACTAATGATGCTCTCTGTAAACTTGATCTCTGGAACGTCCTTGGCAACATCTGCACAGGCTAGGGCAAGTCGATGAGCCACACAATGCATTTCAACCAGGAAAGGAGAACCGTCTCTGAGCAGCTGGGAAATGCCAAAATGTCTGCCAATCATTACTGCTGCACCGTCTGAACCAAAACCATATATCTTTGACATGTCAATGCCTTTCAACTGCATGTATGCAACAATCTGTGTGGTAATTGATGCGGCGTCACAGGCGGTCATGTTGATTAGCTTGGTATAAGTAACATGTAGTTTGGCGTCTTTAATGTAGCTAAGGTACATGATGAGGTGTTTTTGAACTGCTAGGTCTGTAGACTCGTCTATCATCAAACCAATGGCTGGACTTTGTTTGACAGCATCTATGGTGTTCTGTTCTATGATATCTGACATAATTTCTATGAATTCTGAACAAGCTGTATCTTGGTATAATGTACAGGTGATAGTTGAACCATTCAACTTGGCAAGCTCTGTAAGGGATTGGTACTTTTCAATCAGCAGATTCTCTTTGGCGATGTAGTAGGCTGTACGGAAGAGCGTTGTCATGGCAACATCTGTTTTGTCTGTAACCTTTTCCATCATAGTGCTGATTCTTTTATTTTTTGCTGTGTCATCTGCCTCCATAGCAACAACATGTTCTTTTGAGTTGGCATGGTCTATTAATGTAGATTTATGATTGACAAAGTTGTTCTTTTGGTTGTGTTTTTGACATAAGTCACAGAACATGGCATTCAACTTGCTGTCATGTATGAGCCAAGGAAATTGCTGTAACCATTTGGTACTGAAGGATCTTGAACTCTTGGTTGGTGTGTTCTCATCATTTTGTTCTCGTTTACACTTACTCATGGTTGGAACTTTTGTACTGATGAATATTTTCGATTTCATCTTTTATAATAAAACGTGCTTGGTTTGAAAATAATGGTGCAAAAATTAAGTCCCACCCATGTAATTTTTCTTGGCTAAAAATGAGTATAATGGTTTCAATCTCTAAAAAAAATCGGAACTAGTTTGAATAATAATAAAATAAAACCCACCCTTCACAATTATTGGTCATTATTATTTTTTTCATAATTGTTATAAAAATCTCGGGCGTGTCTATATTACCAGAAATTGGAAGTGTTTAAAAAAACAAATATCAGAAGTGTTTAAAAAAAACAAAAATTGGAAGTGTTAAATAAACAAACAAATCCGAAGTTTTTCAAGCCGGTGATGCATTTATCCAAGATTTTGATATATCACCCTATTCGAGCCCCACTAAATATTTATGTAATGCGCAAGTCTCAATGTATTGTTATTTTTAGGTTTCATAGTCCGTCTGTCCGTCCGTCCGTCACACTTTTCTTGTGACTCGAACTCCTCCTACATTTTTGGATTTAGGGATTTAATTTTGTTGTAGAATTGTTGCATATAGTCCGCAGATGCGCAATAAGCTTTCGGATTTTCGATATTGGTCTTGGTGCAAACAAGAGGCCCCATGATGTCAATTTTTACACATGTGGCATGTGACACAAACTCCTCCTACATTTATGGATTTAGGGATTTAATTTTGTTATAGAATTGTTGCATATAGTCTGTAGATGCGCAATAAGCTTTCGGATTTTTGATATTGGTTTTGGTGAAAACAAGAGGCCCCATGATGTCAATTTT
>MJUU01007496.1:0-18915 GCA_002080025.1 Modiolus philippinarum | reverse complement strand
AAATTACACCACTATAGAGAGTATTCCAAATTACACCACTATAGAGAGTATTCCAAATTACACCACTATAGAGAGTATTCCAAAATTACACCACTATAGAGAGTACTCCAAAATTACACCACTATAGAGAGTATTCCAAACTACACCACTATAGAGAGTATTCCAAATTACACCACCATAGAGAGTATTCCAAATTACACCACTATAGAGAGTATTCCTAATTACACCACTATAGAGAGTATTCCAAATTACACCACTATAGAGAGTATTCCAAATTACACCACTATAGAGAGTATTCCTAATTATACCACTAAGAGAGTATTCCAAATTACACCACTAAAGAGAGTAATCCAAATTACACCACTATAGAGAGTATTCCAAACACTGTTTATATTGTAAAAAGGCCAATTTCAAATATATTGAAACCTGTCTAAACCGAACCCCTTTCAGACTGAAGATTTTGTTTAGTTTAGACAGGTGTTCGGTTTACACATTTTTAAAATATATAGAAATTGATAGAAAGGTTCTTGACATTATGTTTGGTTTAGACAGGTTTCACTGTATTTACCTCGGTTGATTATTATTGAAACTAGTGGCAGTGCTTAGATCGGGAAAATTGGTCATGATTTGGGGAAAATATAATTATATTTCTCATTGTTACTGGGTCCAATAAATGGACCCAAACTTGATAAAAAAAATCACTGCAATATATCATCATGTGACACCAAGATATCATGTGACACCAGGATATTGTTATGTGACACTAGGATATCATCATGTCACACTAAAATATCATCATATATTCTGCTGAAGTGAAATATCCATGTAAATCCTGAAATTTGATTGGTTAGCTTGACAGGGGATATGAGACCGTATCCCTGTGGTAGCAAAATTACCATTTCTAAACACCTTTAAAAGAAAAATTATGGCACTTCTAGCGGAATATAAAAGTTATTCGGGCTTCACAGAGGATACAGGTTCATATTTCCTGTCTGCGCTATATATGCCCTTCGCCTTACGACTCAGGAGATATAAAACACAGACAGGAAATATGAACCTTTATCCTCTGTGAAGATTCCCCAATAACATATAGTACGCCAAGATAGCATAATACATGTAAAAAGATAGAAGTACAAAATGTATGTTTTTACCAAAATATTATTTCTGAAAATTTTGACAAGATATTATGTGACACTCAGACATTGCTATGTGACACCAAGATATCATAATTACTTGCTGTTGGTAAAATGTATCTAGCAAAAATATGATGCTGGAAAATATTGACCTTAAAATCTGTTTTTATACCCCTAGCAAACAAAGTTTAGGGGTATATAGGAATCACCCTGTCTGTCTGTCCGTCCGTCCGTCCTTCTGTCCACATTTCTTGTAAGCACATCTCCTCTTAAACCATTTGAAGGATCTTGATGAAACTTTACACAAAATAAGGACATTATATGGAGATATGCATGAAGAAATATAATTATTGTCCATAACCAGGAAGGGGAGATAGTTTGACTTTAGTTTCATTGATTCCATCTGCAAAGATTATCTCGTAAGTGCAACTCCTCCTAAACCACTTGAAGGATTTTGATGAAACTTTACACACAGGAAGAACACTATATGTAGATGTGCATGAAGGAGTATAATTACCATCCAAAGCCAGGAAGGGAAGATAATTTAACTTAAGAGTTTTCATCAATTCCATCTCACAGATTACCTTGTAAGCACAACTCCTTTTAAACTACCTAAAGGATTTTGATGAAACTTCAGGCAAAGGAATGATGTTATAAAGAGATATGCATGAAGGAATATAATGATCGTTCCAAACCAGGAAGGGCAACGGCGTTAACTTTTACTAAATACAGGATATTTTGAAGACCCTTTGACGTATGAACATCATATTTGGTCCAGTGGTAGAACTATTCAAGTGCTACGTGACGGACATAAAATCATGTGACCTTGACCTGAACTGCACGGTCCAGTGACCACATTAAGTTTCTCTGCTTACGTCCATTTCTCAATAACTAGAAGTGGTAGGTTGATAATATTTGGTATGTAGGTTGGTCTTGGGTAGTACATGTCAGTCTGGCAGGTGACTTTTGTCCTTGACCTCAATTTCACTGTCTAGTGGCCACGTTAAGTTTCTCTTCGTAAGTCCATTGCTCAATAACTAGAAATGGTAGGTTGATAATATTTGGTATGTAGGTTGGTCTTGGGTAGTACATGTCAGTCTGGCAGATGACTGTTGTCCTTGACCTCAGTTTCACGGTCTAGTGGCCATGTTAAGTTTCTCTTCTTAAGTCTATTTCTCAATAACTAGAAGTAGTAGGTTGATAATATTTGGTATGTAGGTTTGTCTAGGGTAGCACATGTCAGTCTGACAGTTGAGTTTTGTCCTTGACCTCAATTTCATGGTCTAGTGGCCATGTTAAGTTTCTCTGCTTAAGTCCATTTCTCTGTAACTAGAAGTGGAAGGTTGATAATATTTTGTATGTAGGTTGGTCTTGGGTAGTACATGTCAGTCTGGCAGGTGACACTTGTCCTTGACCTCAATTTCATGGTCTAGTGGCCAAGTTAAGTTTCTCTGCTTAAGTCCATTGCTCTGTAACTTGAAGTGGTAGCTTGATAAAATTTAGTATGTAGGTTGAGCTTAGGTAGTACATGTCAGTCTGGCAGGTGACTTTTGTCCCTGACCTCAATTTCACAGTTTAGTGAGCATATTCAGTTTTCTGATTAGTTCACTTAGATTTCACATTAATTTCGAGGCCAAGTAGGGACGGGCAAGACATCTTTTAGGGTCTTCACTTGTTTATAAAATAATTCTAAGGGTAGATATTGTGAAATAAAACTGTGACAGAAAATACTTTTTTCCTTGATGTCATCTTGAGAAATTATTTTCAAAGTGTTGTAACGAAATATCTCTAACACTTATGAACTTTGTGTAAAATTCAAAGGTGATTATTTTTGTTTTATTTGGACGATATTTTCATTGGAACCCTTGTGAAAATTATTTCTAGAGTATCATATCATCATGTCTATACTCGTATTGTGTCCACACCTGTATTGTGTCCATACCTATATAAATTTGTACTTACCATATTGTTTCAGGGTTTCGATGAGCGGGGAGGGGGTATATTTGGCTGCCATTCAGAGACAGCTCTAGTTTTTTTTGTTTAGTTTTTTTTTAATGCTACATTAGGTAGTTTTAATGTATCAGAAAATTAAAAAGAAAGAGTCTTATTGTCCCTTTATAGCTATAACAGTGTTGACTCCTACAAAAAAAAACCAAGTACTTGCATCAGTAAATACTATTGGGCATAAAAAAATGATTTTTTTTTGTAGAGGTCGTACCAACATTTCATTGGGGGCTCGGATTAGCTACTACTACAGTGAGAACTGTTGTCAACAACCAGCCACACAAAGGAAACCAGTCTAACCAGTCTAAATCTATCAGTAGTGAGTATACATACATACATATGGCTTCAGTCAATATTAATATATACATGTAGATCTAGATTAAAAATCTTTCAATTCTTATTTTACAAAAGAGATGTTTATTTGCTTTTGATTGAAATTAAAGATCTGGATATTTTCCCTTATGTAAGAAATTCTATATCTTTTCTTCTTGTTTAGCTGTTTACAACTTGAAAAAAAGATGAAATTTCTTACATTTGTTAAAGATATCAAATCTTCAACATGTTTTTCAACATCGAGCAATTACTTATCAAAATGTAACATTTGGCTTTCTCATTTAGTAAAAATGAAACTATTATTCTGGCCATCTGTATATATATTGGCCATCTGTATAGATATTGGCAATCTGTATATATCTTGCCCACATCTCCAAATTTTATTTGCTAAGTTTCTTTACAATCAACTTGATGAGTTCCCTATATGTTGTATTGTCTTTTGGTCCCTTTGTCAGGCAATGGATGAAAGTGTTTGTAAGAGTAATCTGCCCGATATGTTATGTTTGTAGACTACTAAAGATACATTTAGCAAATGATCTCCGCTCAACCGGTGCAAGGGGCCGTTTTGAACTTTAGTATGAGGTAAGAGTGTTTGCTCTTTGTTGAAGGCCTCATGGTGACTTCAAGATGAAGAACAACAATTAAAGGTGTTGTTCCATTTGCTTGATCTTACCATGTATTTATAGGGATTTTGTCCCATATACATTTACTCCATATCCCTTTCATTGTTCATACATTACTTGCTCTAGGATTCTGATATTACTGCTATTCACCAAAAATTAACCCTCAAGTTTTATAATACAGGAAACAAATGCATATTTCACTGAAGTTGGAATGTTCATGTGACTGCTATTAAATGAAATATTATTTATTTTACAGAAGGCGCCATGATTGGTGGAATTGTCGGTGGTGTTGTTTTCCTTGTGGTAGTCCTGGTGATTGTCGTACTGCTTTGGCGACGTAACCGTAACAACAGTCAGTATATAGGACGTCTCCTGCTCAATGACGATGACACAGACAATGTTATTTAAACATATCAAATCTACAGAAGTACCAAGATACTCACATTTGGTCTAAAATTATAAAAATGGGGAGGGCAACTTTAAAGTAAAATAAATTACATTTCTTAGACCTGGATTTATAGTATGCTTGTTTTCCCTTCTTGAAGTTGGTAGGTAAATATTTATTTTCCTTATAGTCATATTTTTTTTTAAAATTTATTCAAATTAAAAAAAAATTCTAGATAAGGCAATAAAATTTTTTAAGTCAGGATGTTCTTTGATTTGTAGGTAGGAGAAGTGCAAACATACCTAATTTTATTTTAGAATTACATATGTATTTTCAACTTATCATGATATTCAGAGATTTTTAATATGGTGACTTTATTTCACATGCATAATATTACATATTATAGAACATTGATATTAGAAAATTCATGTTGGAATGTTATAATAATAACCAGTGCAATTAAAATAATGTTAAACACATGAGCATAATTATAAAATACTGTAAATGTATTAATTTGAGCAGTTTCTAATTTTCACGGTTTCTTGAACATGGATATACACCCGGGTCTCAATTTTTGCGGTTTTTAGGAACAACTAAAAATATTAGTACTTTCACATTCTTTTTGAGATTTATGTTGAGGGCTGCTCCAGCAAAACATAGATGGGACAGGGGGAAGGCACTTGAAAATTGTCATGACCACCCATAGATGTAAAATAGAATTTATTTACTTGCTTGTTAATTTGGAATTTAATTAACAACACCCACCCATAGCAGCAATTTTAAAGTGCCTTCCCCCTGTCCCATGTATGTTTTGCTGGAACAGCTCTGATTGTCAACCGCAAAAATATTGAAAATTAGTACACCACGAATATTACTACGTTTACAGTATGCCAAGTAGGCTGAAAATACAGAGAGTAAACTGGTAACATTCCAAGGATAACACATGAAACCATTTACGCTTATTTCCAATGGGTCCTTTTATGTTAATGTTCTCACTCACTAACTCATTTTAAGTTGTTTTATAATTAGTAAGCTCCTGTTGATAGCAATGATTTAAGAAGTTTACTCAGTATGCTAAAAGTTATGTTGTCGCTGGTTAGATTAAAAAAAAACTTTCTCATGAATTTGGTAAGCGAGATCACAATACTGTCTCCAGCGTCTATTTTAGGCAAATGTCCAGGCACACTGTCATGAAAAATTAATCCTTTAAAGCCAAATGTTCTTGGACACTGGAGTCAATTACAAAAACTGACTGCTGAAATGACTTTTATTGTTGGTTTGACAAAAAATTGTGGCCCTCCCATTTGGATTATAGAATAGCAATGCAATTGATTAAATTCATGGTGGACAATCATGCAATTCTTTTGCCTTGTTCTGCACTTTTTGTGTTATTATTGATATATCTTACAATCTATTAATTCACCTTTATAATGGATATATATAACTCCCAAATTTATATTGACACATAATTTTTTTCTCCCTTGATGTCTTTCATAAAAGATCTGAATTTTTTAATGTTTTTCTAAATGAACTTTGAACAAAAGGTTATATAGTATAGCAGTTGAAAAATAATTCTCTTTTACCAATACATGAATGATATTAAATGTTGTCCCCAACACAGTTGTTAAGCCAGCATTGTCAAGATCTCTGATTCATGAAGTTCATACATGTATTTGGAGTTACATGTATTTATCAGATCAATTATAGATTTTGTTATGTTAATAGTCATATATGTAAAAATATTATCTTACTGTAAACCGGGAAACTTTCGTCCTGTCTTATTTTTGCGGTTTATAAATGAATTTCATTTCACACAGTCTTCGATTCTCGATTGTCAGTCTAGCAGCTAAAAAGCCCTCTTACATCAAAATATTTGCCACAGTTCTATTTTTTAGCTTCATCCATTTACACGAAAATAGCGAAATTAAAATGCAGCGAAAATTTCCCTGTTCACAGTATTAGCAAAAATAAACTCCTCACAAAAATAACACTCTTTACAGTAAATAAATCATGTGATAATCATGTGATGGAGTGTATTGTCAACTTACTGTGTTGTTCAATCTCCATACAAATATTTTGTGATCTTGTAGTAGAGTATATTGTTTTATCATTTTGATAGATTAAATGAAAAGAAACAAACTATGCTTTATTTGTATATAGTGACAATGTTATATTTTTATGACATATAATTATTATATGATTAAATGTAATCAAGAAAAATTGAATTTGTAATTGCATGGGAACAAAAGTTAACTTAGTGTTGAAAAGATTGTTATTTTTGTATGAAGAAAAAAATAATTTGAGGGAAGACAATTTTAATTGTTACTATTCATTGATTTATAATTTTTCTGGAATCCTAAATCGTCTAGATTATTTTTACGTTGAAACATAGTTGATGTTTATACATTAGTTAACATGAGGGAAAAAACAATTTAACTTATGAAGACACTTCTGTTTGCATTTTTGATTGAAATAATGCTAAATAATGATTTGTGGCTAATATACTTGGCTGTAGCCAGGGAGAGCCTTTACCATCACTTGGTGTTTTTTAACTGGCCATCTGTCATAAATTTTTCATTTAAAGACCTTCTCCACTAAAACTGCTGGGCCAATTTAAACCAAATATGATTATGACAGTCCTTGGTTGGTCCCCATCAAAGCTCATGATTTTTATGTTTATACAGGGATGATTTTATTTGCTAGTATGATAGTCCAAATTTATTCAACCAATATTCTCTATTACATAGTGGTATTTGACCTCTGGTTGAGTTAATGTGGTCATGTGGTCAACAAAATCATTTGTGGTTTATAGCTCATCTAAGATGGTTGCCAGCAGGGAACATAGTTTTGTATACCTTATGGAAATGGCATTCAAGATCACCCCTTCTAAAAGTTGTGTTGATCCTATTTCTACCTAATCAAATATAGCACTTGTCTGCCAATTTAATATAGTAGAGGGCTGTATATCCTGTTGTGATTTTCCAAAGGCTGAGGTCTAGGAAAGCGATACATGCTGTTGGGAGCCTTTTTTTTAAATAAAGTATTCACCTACATGTATATAATTTCAAAATTTAATGAAGACAGCTCACTAATTTGCCATTTCAGAAATATAGCGATCTTGAGTAATAGCAAACGTTGACTAAAGTATTAAATAACGTCATCAGATATCAATCCATTATTTGTAGATCAACATTTCAAAAATAGCTAGTTAACCTAATTCTATAGTCTCTGAATATTTGATTGTATACTGGTATTGCTTTTGTTTTCTGTATTATTTAATGCAAGATATGTTTTGAATGAGATCAAATCAAATGAAGAAAGTTTATCCTGGATAGTTTTGTTTTTATTTGTATATAAATTTATATATATTGTTTAATTGTTCTTGAAATCCATTTTATACTTTTTTTGTGTTCGAAGGTTTTCTGTGTTATTTCTTTTAAAGACCATGTTTGAGTTTTGCTTCATATACATTATATGTAGAACTAATTTTTATTTTGAGTCTTGATTGATGTATTATACAAGGTCAAGTGCATATCAGGGTTGTACAATTATCGTTTTGACTACTGGAGTATGAAAATTTATTGCTCACAAGGTGTTTCCGTATATTTGGATTATAAATTGATTCCAAAGAGCATCTTTAAAAAATAGCAAAATTAATGAATCACAAGTCTCCATAAAATTTGTTGGTGTAATAGACAAAAACCAATAATATTGCAATAGACCCTTTCACGATAACTGCATTCCTGTGATTTTGTGAGTGGGTTAACAACAATTCCCGCTAAAATGACGTCGGAGAACAATCAAACAAGACGTCACGTATATTGTGACGTTGCTTTTTACCCACTCAAAGCCTTATGAGCGCATGTGTCAACTTCAGGACCGCAGTTATCGTGAAAGGGTCTATAGGAAAGAGTGGTTACAAATAATGAAGATTCAGTCTAGAATTCTGAAATTTTTCCAAATCATAGCCAGAACCGAAAGATAACTAGGCTGAAATGTTCAGCCATTTTTGGACTGAAGTTATTTCAGGCAAAAACCCAAACTCTCAAATTAGTGTCTGTTTGCTACTCTTCACCAGTCCTACTACCATGTTATTGGTTTTTTATATTTTAAGTTGACTAAATAATGCATTGGTGCATTTCTTGTTTTATCCACCAGTTTCTGAAGGTATTTTGCAAAGACAGTAGATAGTATGCGTGTATTTGCCCACATGTTATAAATTTCGATTTGACCAATTGTCTCCCATTTTGTATACATGTACAACCACAAAAATTGAGGTCATGTATTGGTATGATACTGGTTGTCATTTTGCTAGGGTGTGTATTGCTATCATTTGTTGTAAATTGTCTGTCCGTCATAGTCTGTTAAAATGATGTATGTAAAGTTGCTCATTTGTTTGGTATATTTATTTGTTTTTAGGTTGTGAATTTTTATGAACACATCACATGTATTGATTTTTATCAGTGTTGGTAATAGGCTGGGTTTTTTACCTGAAACTTTTTGTTAACTTTATTTGCAATGACAAGGACTATGTAGAATTTGACAACTTTCTATTTAGTTTGAAATAAAAGCTCAAAATTTATTGAACAAACTTATCATTAATTTACATGTGTATTGATATTTTCTTTTTGTTTGTATACTTCTGATTTCTTATGAGAACAAAACCTGATTTTTTACATATGAAAATTTTTGACAAATTTTATCAGGAACAAAAATGATTTACCAACAATAGCGTCACAAGACAGTATGTTGCCTGAATCCAGTCAAAATATTGAAAATTTGGCTGCAGAAAGGTTAAATATATGAACTCATTTAAGATTATTCAAAAAAATATTTGTTTCTCAAGTCCCGCCTGCATCTCCCAAAAGGTGGCTGAGTCAATTTTTTTTTATTTCTGCCAACTTAATTTGTTAATGCAACCATAAAAAGCTCAAAGTCTTACCAAGACCTTAAGTGTTTGTTCTAATATCTTAGTAATTAAACTCAGATGTTTCAAAAATAAGTCATATAATTAAATATAAACTAGATTTCAGTGACATCTAAGAAACAGTAAAATAAAAAACACTTGACTGCATCTTATTTAAAATAAAAAGGCTTGAGAAACAATTTATTTTGGCCTAAAATTTTACAAACAGGAATTAGTAAAGCAAATAAACACTTTCCGAATACTTGATATAATTTGTAGGATATATAAGGACGGAAATCAAACCCTAATTTCAACAGACTTTAGGGTTTGTCTTGAACTTACTATGAGACATGAGTTCTCATGGTATCAAAACAGCAAACTATTGCTATTTATGTATTTAGCAAATCGATAAAAAAAATTTGAACCTCTGTTTGGTTAGTATGAATCACTAATTATTGCAGTTTGATCTGGAAATTAAATTTCACCTTCATATAATTGAGGCCTCTGAAAGAATACCACTAGTCTTGAAGTATTTTCTTGTAAAAGCCTTAAGCAGTTATTTCTAAATAGATAACCAGGATTGTTGGAATAAAATACTTTAAATGCAAGTACCCAAGCGGTTCTAAATGTTTTTGATGTGAAAACAAAATTCAGATATGGGATTTTGTCTCATGAACATTTACTCCATATCCCTTTATTTGTTCATGTAAAAATGTTTATTGAAATATGCAAATAGTTATTTATATAGCTAGCCATGCTAGACTATTCGTCTTCCTGTATCCTACATGTACCTTGCATGTACCTTGCAACATGGGTAGATTCAAACGTTTAAGAATAAACATGCTTGAGACAAAATAATAGTATAGTATATGTTGAATGTCATCACATTGTAAATGCTATGAGATCCAAAGATCCAAAAATCGAATCTCTATTTATTCTTTATACATCCTCTTTTTAAATTCTTTTCAACTCTAAAATTGTTATCTTTTATAATAACCTGTTATCTAACAGAATGTTAATATTGTAATTATGTGTAACTTATAATACATCTTTTTTGTAATAAAATTGTTTTAATTGTTGTCTGTAGTTTCTTCCATCTATTTTATTTGATGGTTCAAAAGAACGAGAAGACATGATGTGTAGCAAAGAGCATCACAAAATCATCTCTATCAGATTTCAAGTACAATGCCAATAGTATTTGCATTTGTACAATACAAATGATCCCTGCTCATGATCAACTCAAATGATCTCTGCTTATTTACAATAAACATTATCTTTGCCTATTTAAAACACAAACGATTTCTGCTTTTATACAAAACAACTGGTCTCTGATTTATATGTACAACACAAATGATCTCTAATTTATATGTACAACACAAATGCTCTCCGACTATACCCAACACAAATGATCTTTTCTTTTGATTTGTGCTTATTTATAACACAAGGTCCTTCCTGCTGTCCAACAAATCTAATCTGCTTATGCACAATGCAAAGTATCTCTTACTACGCATGACACTAAGATCTCTGCCTATGAACAACATAGACATGACACAAATGTACAACACAAATAATCTCTGATTATTTAAAATACAAATGATTTATGCGTATGCATAACACAAATAATCTGTTTAGCATAATACAGATGATCTCTACTAGTATAAGACACAGATGATCCCTTCCTATGTAAAACACAAATTATCATTATACCCCGACAAACGAAGTAAAGGGGGTATATAGGAATCGCCCTGTCTGTCCGTCTGTCCACACTATTTGCAAGAGTATCTCCTCTTAAATCAATGAAAGGATTTTGATGAAAAGCAGCACAAAGGAAGGACACTATGTGAAGATCAATGTTCGAAATACGCTTATTCTTGCCCTTTTCAGACCCTTCCTGTAATCAAACAAGATGTTTTTTTTATTATTAAAGAACAGTGTTTCTGACATGCTTGAGGTCGAAACACTTAGATTATACTCAAACAAAATGTCGGAAGCATTTGACCTTTACAATAGAGGCAAACAGTGCGAAAAACTCTTTAAAAATTGGGAAAACAAAATCAATATTGCTCTGTATGTGTTCGAGTGCCAAATAGTGTAAGAATACCCAGTGAAATTAAAGAAATATTGTGTTTTCACCATTGGCCAAAGAGCTTTTTTTCACAGATTTGCCAGAAGCATTAAGAAAACGACTATTTCATTACTTAATAGGTACATTAATTTTTGTGCATTATCAAGATTTGAAGTTTAATACTTTATAAGATTTTACAAAGCCTGAAAACTAGTACCAAGTTGACCTAAGGAAACGCTTCCTTGAAGTTGTAATTGCGTATCTGGAATTGGAAAATGGTTAAAATTTTTCATGTTGGAAGAGGCTTCAAAATCGCTGAAAGGTTTCAAAAATCGAAAACGTAGATAACTTTAATATAACCATTTGAAAATATTCCAACCCCAGCCCGATCAATCTCTTCACCTCCGTTCGTTTTTCTCCTCCCCACCTGATTCATTCCCGTTCCTCTTCCCTTTCATCCCCGTTCAACCCTCCTTCAGTAGTCATACCACATCCCTCCTGAAGTTGTTGAGAGCCATCAACAATTAGCGATCTTTTCTTTTGTTGATTTCAGGAGGTAATTTTTTTTCTGATGAAACCGGTTTGACGCTAAGGAATCAGGGTTACAATTTCAAACGTTGGAAAATTATTCTTACCAACACTTTGATTTCTATATGATAGAAACAGGTCATAGAATAAGGGCTGTAGGAGAACCCCTTTCACATGCATATATTAAAGTTATTACGTTCTTGACGGCTGTTAAAACCATATTTGTTTTCACATATATACAACCACAGATCAAACAGTTTTCACATATTCTTTTCAGACATTTACGTATCACACACTTTGAAAGGGCCAATGACGCATTATACATTAGACATCGATATTCAAGAGTTGCCTCCCTTCATACTTAAATGCATAATTTAATTCTAGTAAAATTGTGCTTATGATGGCGAGTTCAGTTATAATGCTTTCAATTTCTGAAAAATAAATTGATTTGTATGCAAAGCACATTTAATATTTGAGAACGATGCAATCACTGCTATTACTATGTTAAAAATCTAACTTGCATTACCCTGTTAATGCAACTTCATATTGTCATTTAAACCTCCCTCTGACCATTATTTATTGAAATGGCCAAACAAGATCAAACATATCTGCTAGTGTAAACTTTAGAACAGCTTCTATGAGGCTGTAAAATTCAGCATAAAACATTAATTTTCATGAAATCGAATTGAAGATTTAAGCTTGACATTGTATATGGTTTATTACTAATAACATACCATGTAGTGATATCTCAAGTCCTGCTTTTAATAGTCTACACAGATACCAAGAGGGTTGCATGTACTATTTCTTTTAACCAAACACCCACTGTTCTGCCACTGAAAGGTGTTGAAATTCAATGAGCCGTGAATGAACTAGTATTCTATAATGACCATTCCCAGGGAACTGTTTCCCTTTTGTATTGTATGGTGCGTATAGTGTACGAGCCGTCACGGTCAGACGACAGCACCATATGCACCAGGCAACACTATAGGAAAGAGTTTCCGAGGGAGAAGTTCATAATTAATTTAGTATATATCAGAAAACTTCCTTGAAATGAGGAAAAGTACAGCGAACTGGAAGTCACGTGAGGTATATACCGCCGTCAGGTTCGATAGTATCCCGCTGTTGGGTAAAAAAATAACTGTTCAAATATAGTGACGTCAGATTATCCAATGATATCATAGGATTTTTACCTGTTTATCTACTTAAACACTATTTACGATCTCCAATTTGGAAATTGTTTGAATTGATTGTTAAAATGACACGCACAATTAAGGTCACAGAATGATCGAATTTATTAGTAGCTGGAACGAAACAGATCATGATGTTCACTGAAGCTTGCATTACCCCTGTTTTTAAGCTTCCGATGATACCAAGAACTCGTCGATTATTTGGGGATTCGAACAAAAACCGTTGTTACGTCAGCAATAAGATGATGATGTTTCTTGTACACAACGGTTGCATAATTAATTTTATACACACGATAATGGGACTGGCCAACGAGGCTATCAGATATTTATAAAATGACTAAGAGCAATACTGAGAAGCTATTCAAGGCAGAAAAGCATGAATCGTAAATTAAACAATTAACAGTAAATGTGTGATGGCAAAAACAAAATAAAATGTTACTAGGAATACCTAAAGTCTTCCTTTTGACGTCAAGTTTAACCGTTAATTTAGACCGAAAATAAACGATCAAAAACATTCTAAACTCAATACAGCACCCCGGACAACAACAAAGGTTCTGGTCACAAATTGCAGAGGGTATTACTAAAGATGTAACAATAGCGAACGTTCGATTCCCGGAATGTTGACTACAAAAATGTCCTCATCTAACAAAATTCAGCCGATGTTTAGACGTATCGATCTACAGATTATTTTGAAAGCCCAATATCATGTCTAACGATATTATCCAGTGAGCAGACATGATATGCTGAATTGACGCATAACTGAAATGACTTCTAAAAATAGTAACATTTTGTGGCGGCAATTCTTGTCGCAATACATTGAATGTAATAATAATAATAATAATAACTAGATTTGCAATTGCAAGCAATAGCTGATGTCGCCCCTGGCAGCCAATTCGATTCTTCCATCTTGTTCGCACCTTCAAAATCTACCTAGAAATCAATTTTCGTTGAAATCGGACAACATTGAAATTTTGACGTATTTTTGCGGCCATGTTGGAATATGGCGGCCATTTTGAAAAAAAAATTTCGCATAATTTCCTTCCTTTCATCTTGTTGAACATTTATACAAAATATGAACAAATTCTGCAAGCAGTTCCTGAGATATTGAATCCACAATTTTTCAACGTAAAATGGCGGCCATCTTGAAAATGGCGGCCATTTTAAAAAAAAATTTCGTAGCCTGCACTTCTCGTCATAGTGATCCAACTTCCTGCCAAGTTTCATTTGCTTACATCAAACCGTTTTCTCAAAATAGTCCGGACAAAATTTTTTGAAGAACAATAATAATAACAAAGATTAAAAAGAAGAAACAGAACAATAACAATATGTCGCCCCGACTACGTCTGGGGCGACATAATAATAATAATAATAATTATAATAGTAAAATCTGTATTTAAATAGAGTAACCAAATTAGAATTTGGCTAATTTTCTCTTGTGAGCAAAAAAGAAAAAGAAAAAAAGAAAGAAAGAAAGAAAAACAAACCCAACAAATTATTTAATGAATTTCATTGTTCCTTCGGTATTCTACTGCCGTTGTTTCACAATCGAAAATGAAACAGAGTAAGAGAAGCTTCTGAAAGTTCGACATAATATGAAATTAATAGTAAAAAAACAACGCCTGAAAAGAAAAAAGTTTAAAAATTGAATGTATTCGGACAAATGACAATCTTTCAATCATAAGAGAATATTTTTATAAATTATGAACTGCGTGATATTTTATGTATAATTTATAAATTAACTTAATTCTTTTTACTGACTATTCTCCCTGGATCGTCAGTAAACTAATCTATAGGGATACTTAGTTTAACGCTGTAGACTAAGTAATTTGTTATTACAGCAATATAGTGCAATAAAAGATATTTGATTGAAAAAAATCATTGGGACACTCTAAACGTCCTCTGCTTCGTGGTCTTCTTCATCGCAGCAGATTTGAACTGGACTACTATACATTATGTTACTACGTTACAACCCTAGATCAAACCTACATGAACGGGTACGCATTCCCAAGTTATCCGGTTATTTATTCTCAATTAATTTTTATCTATTTTTCGTTTATGGTTTTCACACTTTCAAAATAAATACCGAAGCAACAATAAGAAAACCATAAAATCCAGTGGGACCACAAACACTGAGAGACAACAAAAATAACATTGCAAAAACAACAAGAACATAATACAACTGTTGACGAAATGACTATATATCTTACATGAACGACAGTGCACTCCACTTGCTGTTGATGTGAGTTTATTTCTACTTAAAGCCGACGCCTGATAATAATCTGTTGTAGTGTACTTTTTGTAATATACGAGCAACTTCATGAGAAGCGACAGACATATAATTCTTTTGTTTTGTGCCATAAATGAAAAGTCAACGCACTTGAGATGTTGTTCCTCATTGATCCATTTGTTATCACCTCAAAGCAGATTTAAGTCCAAGGAACCAAACAATATTTTTACTTGACAATTTAAATATTCTATTTGTAGTGCCCCAGAGACGTAAACATTTGTCAAACATTGCAAAAAAGCTACGCAGACACCACAGTGGTATTAATAATTGTCGTAAAAGAATCGTAATTGGGTAATCTGAGATTTAGGTCATTACAAATTGGTGTCTTGCGGTGGTTTGTTTGTCGATCTGTGGTTTATTTTGATAGATATAGTATTGATTTGACTTCTACGGTTATATTCACTGTGAGCTAGAATATACATTGTTAAACTTCATAACAATTTTCTTTAAATGGAGGGGAAAAAGATTCATAAATCAGCGAAATGGAATACTAAAATTGAGTTATTGTCATCTGAAAATATTAATGCATAAAATTCTCAGTAATATCAAGAAAATAAATGAATGTTAGACGTTGCGGAGTAATCGTTCTGTACAACACTTGTAGAAAATTGGATATGATGTTAAACTTGTACATAAACTACCACAATGTTTATAAACTTGACAACCTGGAAACCGATGAACTATTAATCAGCATCACTATACATACTATTGTCCGTTATAGGACCACTATTTATACAATAATTTTGTGTTTTTCTTTGGCTATGCGAAAATAGTAGCCAGGGTGATTGACAAAAGTGCACGACTATTACAAAAAATGCAAAGGTTCCCAAGAATCTTGTGTTTTGCTTGCTCAGTATATTTTAATTGTTCCTTTTCAGTGAAAGATAATACAAATATGATTAAAAAAATAGGGGCAGATTTCATTGAGATGTATTAAAAAATATAGTTTGCTAGGTAGAATTTCAAAAAAAAAATAATAGTTGCCGGGTAGAATTGCCACATTTTTTGCAAAAATATTTTTTATTGCGTTTAAACGCAATAACTTTTGCGTTTTAACGCAAAACATTGCGAATAAACGCAATAATTTTTCGTTTAAACGCAAAGCATTGCGAATAAACGCAATAACTTTTGCGTTTAAACGCAAAACATTGCGAATAAACGCAATAACTTTGCGAATAAACCCAATAATTATTGCGTTTAAACGCAAAACTATTGCGATTAAACACAAAACCTATTGCGAATAAACGCAAAAATTATTGCAATTAAACGCAAAAACCATTTTTGCAAAAAATGTGGCACGAATATGCTACCGTAGAATTCCAAAAAAAAAAAATAATAATAATAATAGTTGCCGGGTAGAATTCTAAAAAAAAAAGGTTGCCGGATAGAATTCCAAAAAAAATAATAGTTGCCCGGTAGAATTCCAAAAAAAAAAAAAAAAACAATAATAGTTGCCGGGTAGAATTCTAAAAAAAGAAAATAATAGTTGCCGGGTAGAATTCTAAAAAAAATAATAATAGTTGCCGGGTAGAATTCCAAAAAATTAATAGTTGCCGGGTAGATTACCAAAAAAAAAAATAAATAACTGGTCTGTAAGAGTTTCATGATATTTACCAAGAATGGAAAAAATATGCAATTTAACCACTGAAAATATTGGTTTTGACTGGAATTTATCCAAAAACATGGTTGCTAACAGGAATTCCCGAAATTACGTTGTCTTTGAGAGTTTCAGGAAATTTACTGAAATTGGAATAAAAAAGATGGAAATCTAACCATTGAAAATATTTGTTTGACTAAAATTCATCAGAAAAGTATGGTTGCTAACAAAAATTTCTTTTAGAGTATCAGGAAATGTACCAATTAAATTGGAATAGAAATTGTTTAAAATCTAACCATGAAAGTTTTTGTATTGACAATGACTGACCAATTTAAGCATTTATGGACTCATAGGAAATATGGCTGTTAGAGAGCATTCTAGACAAGAATATGGGGCAAATTGTGCTCCTGAACAAATGGACAAAAATGGCTATCAAAAGAGTATCTTTTTGTTGAAAACAGGACAGGACAAAATTTCGGACAAACCAATGAAAACTTAAAGAGGTTTGTCATTAATTTCCGGTAATGTGAAAAAAAATAAGATGTGTTTGTGAAACACAACATATGTCCTTAGCACCAGTTTATTAGTTTAATAAACTTTATATCTGGTTAAAGTAATATTTCCTTGCATACAAAAGATATGAAAATGAAATTTAGAATTTGACCTCTGTGACCTCGACCTTTGACCTGACCTAACCTTTTTGGGCATATGTATGTGTTTCTTGACATGACCTAAACATCTGCCAAACTATCTTTAATATTTCCAAATAACTAAATACCGAAGTTACTGTGAATTTACCCTCTTTATATGCGCATTTCGACAACTTATGTCTCCTCAGTGCAGATAAAAGCTAAACGTATGGAAGACCACAAACTCAAAGATGTTTAAAAACTGATAGAGAACAAATAACCAATATGAACAAAATGTAAAGCCAAAATCAGCTAAGGAGAAAAGTTATAGACAATGTTAAAATTTCGGAAGCACAGACAGAAAGACAGGACAGAAACAATATGCCCCCGATCGTCGATATGGGGGCATAAAAACAAAACAAAACAAAACAGAAAAAATCACACACTACTCTTTCCAACTCCTCCCTTTAATGAATAACCATATATCAGTACTAACATTTCTCCTACTTATTCCTCACTATCGGAGTTCTATAGTCACATCCTCACCCCCTGCACAACATCAAACATGATAAAAATGGAAAAGGCACTGATAAGTTGTATAACTTGTGCCTAATCTTTTTGTCTGTGAAAACAAAATATGTTTAATTTAATATATTTAATATAAACACAACAAAACGCACCATCCTCACTTTGTTATATCTTCCTTATTGTCACCCCGAAAACCGATTGTATTGAAACTTGCAAAATCTAAATTTTACAAAAAATTTGTTTAAAACTAAGGAGTATCTCCCTCATCCATAGCTGAATGAGATGAATTTTGGCTTTTCTATTTAAATCCTTTTTTTTGTTCTCTATCAGATTTAACGTGTTTTTCGGTTAAAAGACTTCCAAATGTTTTGGTTTGATCTGCACTGATGAGACATAAATTATCGAAATGGGTATATGCAGAAAATATAATTAACAGTAAGTTCGGTATTTTTTATTTATTTATTAATATTTTCGCCAATGCCTCTGCTTGTGAACTGCTAGTCCACGAGGGTATTCACCAACGCAGAAGTCAGTACTTCGGTGCTGAACCGAAAACCGATTGTATTAAAACTTGCAATATCTAAATTTTACAAAATTTGGTTAAAACTAACGAGTATCTCCCACTTGCATAGCTCTAATCCTTAGCTGAATTTTGGATTTTCTATTTAAATCCTTTTGGTTATATGTTCTCTATCAGCTTTAACGTGTTT
>MJUU01007495.1:82449-96014 GCA_002080025.1 Modiolus philippinarum | reverse complement strand
GGTGACCCCTCGATGTTTTGTTTTTGGTCGTTTTAACCTGGATATGGGCTGTTGTCTCCTTGACATTCACCCAATTTCCTTTCTTTTTCATATTCATTAGAAATAATTGTATTTATTATGTCTATGTATGTATATTATGTAACTGTTGGAAAGGGCAATTCTAAATTGTATAATTTGTGCCCAATCCAATTGTCATGTTTAGACAATAAAATAAGTTTCAATCAATCAAGTGATAGTGCAGTACTTGATCACAAGATTGTGATCATAGATGACAAATTTGAAATATTGGATATCAAACTAGTATCCCTGAACATCTCTGGAACTATATATATATATATATTTTTTTTAATTTCAAAATGTTATTCTTATCACCTGTTTATTGTGCCCGCATCTCACTATTTTATAATTTCAAGCTTTTTTTTTAAGATCGACTTGATGAGCATCCTGCATGTCCTGTGTTTGTCAATATGTTGTATATGTCTACTACTGTTAATTCTAATATGACGGCCTTCAATCGCTTTGTGTCAAAACCCGTGGTAAAAATAATATTTACATATGAGTAACGTCATAAGCAAATGACGATACTTTCGATAACGTCATAGATAGTTTTACATCAGTTTTCGCAACGTCACAAACCAAACTATACTTAGTAAAAATAGTTTAGCAACACATTTTCAACAGTTTTGAATTTTAATAAACATGCTTAATTGCTGATAAATTTTGATTGCAGATAAAAGATATCGACGTTTACTTTAATTCCACAATAAGAAATTCTTCATTTTGTCAGTTCGAGTGTACGAGATATCCATTTCAAGTTATGGTCCGAAAATTAACATGGACTTTGTTCCCATATGCGATTTTCATCTTTTGCAAAAAAAAAAAAAATGGCAAAAACCACTTGATGGTCACCGTTACATAACCAGTCCTGGTAATAAAAAATGTTTTGTTCGCTTTCTTTGCATAAAAACAAAAAATTACAATTTTTTGCATATCCCCCCCTTTTTCAACGTTTTCTTTTTTGGGCCGAGTTTTCACAAAATTAATGCAATAATCAGAATTAATGGAATGACGTAATGCTAATAATTAACCGAACTGAACTCCAGCTCAGAAATATAAAATTTAATCTATGAATTGAGATTTGGTAGCCTGAAAATAGATAGTATTTATTTACACCAATTGTTGCTAAACTTTTTTTGTTCAGTATAGAAGTGGTGCCACCAGAAATGATGGCCATTCCCGCACTTCGTTGTTTGACACAGAAAACACAGTTGAACTGGCAATCTCACATGTGTCAAAATCAAATTTCTTGAGGCCTCTTGTTTGTACCAAGACCAATATCAAAAATCCGAAAGCTTATTGCACATCTGCAGACTTCATGGTACAATTCTATTACAAATTAAATCCATAAATCCAAAAACGCAGGTGGAGTGCAACTAATTAGCTCACATGTGTGAAGATTGACATCATGGGGCCTCTTGTCTGCACAAAGACCAACATCAAAAATCTGAAGGGTTATTGCACATCTGCAGACTATATGAAACAATTCTATAACAAAATAAAACCCATAAATCCAAAAATGAAGGAGGAATTCCACTGACAAGCTCACGTGTCAAAATTGACATCTTGGGGCTTCTTGTTTGTACCAAGACCAATATCAAAAATCCGAAAGCTTATTGCACATCTGCAGACTACATGCTACAATTCTATAACAAAATTAAAGCCATAAATCCCAAAATGTAGGAGGAGTTTTACTGACAAGCTCATATTTGTCAAGATTGACATCAAGGGGCCTCTTGTTTGCACCAAGACCAATATAAAAAATCCGAAAGCTTACTGCGCATTTGCAGACTATATGAAACAATTCTATAACAAAATTAAATGCATAAATTCAAAAATGTAGGAGGAGTTCCACTGACAAGCTCACATGTATCAAAATCGACATCTTGGGCCTCTTGTTTGCACCAAGACCAATATCGAAAATCAGAAAGCTTATTGCACATCTGCAGACTATATGCAACAATTCTATAAAAAAAAAAATTAAATCCATAAATTCAAAAATGTAGGAGTTCCACTGACAAGCTCTCTTGTGTCAAGATTAACATCATGGGCCTCTTGTTTGCACCAAGACCAATATCAAAAATCCGAAAGCTTATTGTGCATCTGCAGACTATATGCAACAATTCTATAACAAAATTAAATCCATAGATCCAAAAATGAGGAAGGAGTTCCACTGACAAGGTCCATCTAACGGAAAGATGGACAAACGGACGGACAGACAGACGGACAGACGGACGGACGGACGGGACCAAAACAATATCCCCGCATTTTCTTCTGAAAAGTTCGGGGATAATAACGGAGTAAAATGACGTTTCAACCATGTGTACTAGGGGAAATGTTCCTAATCGGAACCTTGTGAGTGTCCAATTAGAATCGAAATACTTAACAGTAGCCATATATTAATTTTTTTTTTCATTTTACCACGGGGTTGCAGTTTATGGTGATATTTTACCCTTCGCTGGTCGCTAGGGGTAAAATATTCACAATAAAGTGCCAGCCCGTGGTAAAATAATATAAATATATGGCTACTGTTAATTATTCCTTAAATATACTATTGCTTTTGTCGGAAAATGGGTGACAGTGATTGTAAGAGCGCTTTGCCAGCTAAATTAATGCTTAATGACGATCCGGCATCAATTTGCTTTTAAAACATGGATGGGGTATGGCAACTACAAATGTATTCCACTCAAACCGATGCTATGAGCTGTTCTTATATTAATATGAAGAATGAACAAATCGCATTTCGATGGCCTCATGGTAATTCCAAGTTGAAGAATAACAATAAAAGCGTTGGTTCTACCTTGTATTTGTAGAGACTTTGTTTCACGTACTCTTTCAATGTATATCATTGAATAACAGACATAATCTACCCAATAGGTAGAATATTTAATTCTACACTACTGGATGTAAGACGTTACTATCTCAAAAAGTACTTAGCAAGGGTAAAGCTATGGGTGTGACAGTTCTTAAACTAGTTTATATTTCCGGCAACGCCGTCAGAAATTAAAACAGAAAATTATATTTACACTAGCTGGGTATGCAGAACCCAAATAATAATTCCTGTTATTTGAATTTCCTAGGCGAAATTAGTAGCAAGGAAGATGGACAATAGTGGACGACCAAAAAGTCCTTTTAAAAGAGTGTCCTACATGTATCTGAGACTTTTCCCGAATCAAAAACGTATCGGCATTGATAGCATAATGTTATAAGGGTCTTTCGAGACAGAAGCGTTTTTGTAATTGAACGTAGAAATGTAAACTTCCATACCAGCAAATGGAGTGGAGAACTGGATTTCCTAGTCCATATTGAAGTACACTGTTCTGAAAGCTGACCTGCCTCTTACGAGAAATTAATAATCTATTATCTTGAAATTTACCATAATATTCGACAAATGAACTTTCGCTGGGACTAGAGGAAGACGATAAAATTAGCACTGAATTATATGCAATATATTACGAAAGGATATGGCGAAAATGAACATGCGACCATTACACATATGTTAACGTAAGTTAATCCAAAACACATTAATAGTAATCAAACTAATGAGGAAAATACAGCTGTACTGATTTTTTTCCTTTATTCTTTCATTTCCAGAAGGGCAACTTGTCTTTCACATTATCCTTGTAATATTGATGTGTATCATTTTCGTTACATTTTATATTCTAAATTAAATCCTTCAAAACAAAATGCAACCTCATCAACCTAAATTTTAAATAACTAACTTACTGAAATGATATTCTTAATTCTACATCAATGACCGTACTCTTCAGTAAATATACTCAAATAAACACTACTTGAAATGCTTCTAACATTATTGTTTTTAGACTAATTGCACGGGAAATGTTAATTTTAAATTTTAAAGAAAGATGTTTTAATAAACATACAAAGTAAATAATTTTAATTAAACTTGATATACTACGCAATTTTCATCTTATATAAAGTGGTTTCTTGGCAATAGACATTTTTGTGGATCATTCAGCATCGCAAATACATTTTTGATCAAACACTCATCGTAACAGACATGTTCCGTTTACTGTGCATCTTGATATGTACATGTCTTTTGTCTGTATCCAAGGGGAATGGGGACACGTGTAAAAACGGAAGTAGCTGTAAAAATATTATTTCCATGCCTTTGTTGGATCAGATGCACGCTACATTGAAAGCAGAATTAGATGTCACTGAAATGAACAAGGAATTGGAGGCTTATATTCAGCAAGAAATTAACAACGCCGTGGAAACCGCTTTTACAATGCTGGTGGAAAATATTGTACAGAATTACACCGATAACACTCAGACAATAATCCAGAAATACATTAAAGGTAAATGTTTTGATATTTCCTAATGGTTATGTAACGTTTTGTCAAGTTGTATGAAAAACAGCGATTTTTTTTTACCTTAGAAGGGCGATGGGAGGGTGATATAGGGTCTGTAAGTCTCGTCATGTGACACCTAGAAATCACGATAAAATTGCAATTAGAAAACATTTCAAGCCAAAATATGACGTTGCAGGATTATGACGTTCAAATTTTTCGCCTGAAACGTCATATGTTTTTGTTAAAAATGCAACTTCCGGGTACAGATTATGTACCCGGAAGTTCCAAATTGAACGAGACTTACAGACCCTATTCATGAAAGACAAATGTCCACAAGTTCGCAAATTTAATTTTGTCTAGATGTTTAGCATGTTAAATGTGAAATGTGAGATATAATATAGGTCTTTGTCGTATATCTATTTTCTAGGCAAGTAAGCAGATAGTTTTCTAAATAAGGGTGATAATATGAGTATGAATCAATTTCCCTTCCCAAAATCAAAATATAAGAAATTAACATTCAGTTTTATGCATATCCAATATTCAGACTTAGAGAATTTATGTAAATTGTTGAAATGTCATCCAATATGTACAACAAAAAATTAAACTAGGAACTGCTAGGGAGGGTATCATATACATCATTATTAATAACTTAATACCGAAGTTACTGTGAATTTATTTTCTGCACATGCGCATTTCGACAACTTATGTCTCTTCAGGGCAGATAAAATCTAAACGTTTGGAAGACCATAAAATCAAATATATTAAACAACTGATAGAGAACAAATACCCAAAGTGATCTAAATGTAAAACAAAATCAGTTAAGGACACTGATGACTAAATTGGCAGTTTGATATAACCAGAAGTTCTTTGGCACGCAGAATTTATACTGGGCAAATGCCTAGTATAGAAATTTACACAGAGCAGATGCCCTATATAGGAATTAATGCCCTCTTTAAATAAATCGACCATATTGTTACGCTCTGTTTTCTGTATCTTTCTCACATGTTTATTTTTTATATCTGCATGGCAACCCGCCGCAACGTGATGCGGGGATTTGGTAATGCAAGACGTCCGTCCGTTCGTGAGTGTACGTTCGATCGTGTGTCCGTCCGTTCGTGTGTGTACGTTCGATCGTGTGTCCGTCTGTCCGTGCGTCCGCCTTGTAAACGCTCTAGCATTTTTTTTATTTCTCTTCGGATTTGGATAATATTTATACAGTAGCTTTAGTTCAAAGATGCCTCAAACGAGTTTGATGATGAGTCCTATTTTTGTACTATTGATTTTAATCCCGTATGAATAAAATAAAGAAAGGACAACTCAGAAGAGTCCAAAATGATGACACTGTGCTATAAATAGCTAAATATAACTTGGTAGCTGAAAATATTTCTTGTCAGCAGAATCCTGTTTCAGCTTATACGACTAGCAACACATGTCGGAAACTTAACGAGATCGTTGTGCCATCTTTGGAATTTGTTAAGAACAAACATGTTATAGTGCAATAAATTTGTTATTTTATAAAACCTGAAAATTCAATAGACATCTTGACTCGGTAAAACTTCAATTTGACTATAGTTTGTATAAGAATTGGTAAAGATAACGCCTTTATTTTTAAGTCGACAATTAATAAAGGTGTTATTAATGTATTTTCATGCGGCCGTTTTAGGTTTCGATCACCTGTATCTGCCATCGGCTTCGCCTCGGGCCAATACAGGTGATATCAACCGAATACAACTGTACTTGGACATATACAGGATTGATATGCAAATACAAATTTAAGTTTTGAGTTTGATTTTTCTTCTGTAGAGCGACAGTGTTCTACCTGCAGACTAGGCTCCTCGAGGTAGCCAGCAGTTTAGCGGCGAGCACCCCTTGACCCATCTTTCAGAATTACGTATTGCCTTTTTCTCTCCTTTCAAGATTGTTGTCATGGAGGTAGCAGTTGGGGTTGTTTCTCATGTTTTTTATACTATATGAAAACGGGACAGATAAAGGGGAGGTTTGGGTATCCATAAACCGGTTAAACCCCACTGCTGGCTATTGCTAGGGTCGGTACCTTCTCCCGCTGTCCCGAGTTCCTATCGTTGTGTACGTTTGTTTATTGTCTTATTCGTGTTTTCCTGTGTAGTTCCCTTGCATATTGATGAGGGGGGCAAGGGGGGTCCCATAACAGCCTAACAGCAATTTGATTTTTCCAATAACAGATAACAGATAATTCAAATAAGTGATAACACCTAACAGTGTATATCAAGTCAATAACAGTTAACATATAAATGTAAAACTTGGACAACAGTCATCTTATTCAATAAATCTTATTTGTTGAGAAGATATACATTCATAGGCCATCATTGTTCATCATAAACATGTTCATTGACGTCATTATCAACAAGTGTGGATCGTATTGCAAGGCAATGCATTATTACACTAACAGAAATGGTAAAATATGTTTTCTAAGTCCAAGGCCCATAACTCTATCAAAAATCAATGGACCGGAACCATACTTCGACTTGGTCTGTAACTCAAAAAGGTAGACTCGCATACAAAATATCAGATCAATACCTGTAACGCTTTAGAAAATAAATGCGGAAAACTGATATTTTACTAAAATTTTCAAAGTCCAAGGCCCAAAACTCTGCAAAGAATCAGTGGCTCGGAACCAAACTTTATCTTGGTCTGTAACTCATTAAAGTAGACTCACATACAAAATATTAGACCAATACCTGCAACATTTTAGATTAAAAAAAATGTGTAAAACTGACATTTTACTAAAAAAAGTCCAAGGCCCATAACTCTGTCATAAATCAGTGGTCAGGAACCAAATTACACTTGGTCTGTTAGTCACTAAGGTAGACTCACATACAAAATATCAAATCAATATCTCCAAAAGTTTAGAAAAAAAAACGTGCGGAAACTGATGCGGGACTGACAGACGGACAGACGGACAGAGCGCAAACCTAAAGTCACCTTTAGCTATCGCCGGTAGGTGAATAAAAAAGTACTTTATTTGTTACTCATTATCACTGTACAAGGCGAAAAATACAATAGCCCTAAACTTTTTTAAATGTCTTGGATTAGGCTAGTTGAATTTTTCAGACACTTTTACAGTTCCACCCACTGTAGTAGTAACAGCTCTCATGAAATCTACTTCTTTTCGTGAATAAAATTATTGAGTCCTGTCTCAGAACGGACAAACTCAAATGCCAGAAGAAGTATTGTCTTAGTGATACTAAGAATGAAATGTGCAGTTGATATGTATTACATTGTCTTACTGCTTTGTGTTTTATCAACATGTTTTTCAGTAACTGTTGTCAAAAATCGAAGATTCGAACAACTTTCAAAAATCAGTATGTGTGAATTTTCATTGATTGAATTTTCTTTTCTCCTCATGTAGCTATCGCTGTTCAATTTTCACTTCTTGTATGAGTGTTTTTCAATTTCAACTCTTGTCGCAGAGATGAATTATTTTTCATTCGACTAATTTGCCATATATAGTACATCTGATTTCTATATAGTACAGTATTTGACTGTTTTTTTAATCATATTGCTACTGTCTACAACTGTTTAACTTCTTCGTCTAAATTCTGGTTAATCAAGTTAATCCTATCTTGGAATTTGAGCAAACAAAGTCATAAAACACCGTTAAATTATTTGATATTAAAAAGGGCAACAAGTATATAAAATTCTAAGAAAAACGTGTCAAGTCTTCACGTTATAAAATGTATGTTGTGATGGGAGTTTATTTTATTTCAAATTCCCGGCATCTGATTCGGCTTTCAGCGGCTCCGGCTACAGAGCTGCCGAGCGCATTCCCAATTGGTGGATAGGGGAATGCCCTGTCTATGCGAGGCAGTCAGGTCATAATACAGAAAGCCTGACTGCGAACCATTGTAGCCAAACTGTGTGGAGAAATGCAACGCTCCATGCAGTATAAAGACCCCTTCTTTATTGTCTAAAGAGAGCAGAGTCTCTGGGGCTCGTATAGAAGGCTAATTTTCATGTCCCTACCCATTTCTCCCCTTTTCCAGTGGCAATCGAACCTCGTTGTCCCTGTTGTCCCTTCCATAATTGCTTCTTTCTACTCTTACTTATATTTTTTGATTAACTTTGATTAACTTGTTCTTGTCCTGATATGGCTGAAATATTGCTCACTGGACGTTAAACTATAACTAATCAATCAATCAATTTATTTCAAATTGAACTTTAAAGAAAAAGCTGGTCAAATTAACCACAGAAAATAAAAAATTGAATTAAAAAAATCGACTGAATAGCCAAAATGAAGACTAATAACGTATACAGTTGTAGGCAACAGCTATATAATAATGCAGTAGGCGCGGACGGAGGGATTTGAAACAACGGCAGGTGAATACGGAAGGGGAATTCCAACTTTAAAGTGAAAGGAAAATTTTGGGGTATTTCTTTGTAATAACACTCAACTGTTCAATAACAGCTAACAGTAAACTGAATATTCATCATAACAGCTTACACAAAACTACCCAATAAAAGCTAACACAACATTATATTTTGCAATAACAGCTACATTTGTAACAGAGAATCAATTTTAACCAATAACACAATAACAGTTAATACCCTTGCCCCCCTCATTGATACATGTTATTACATTACTAGCACTACAGTACAGTTATGTTATACGGTGTTAATCATTTCTACTAATGATGTAATTCATTATGCTTGTGTTGTTATTGATTGATAATAAAAGACAAAAAAAACCGCATGATTAATAATGCGAGACTTCTTTCGTATATGGAAGTGTTAACAGTTCCTGGAAAGAGGTTGAAAAATGGTACCAGACTGTATTCCTGTCGGGTTCTCGTATTTTCTCGTTATAGGGTTGCCATTCATAGGATTTGATGTCAAAATAGAAAAGTGTATATGTAACTTAAAAGGTCCGTATTGCACTTGCAAAAATTGAAACGAAGAAATTTGTTTGCTTCGTTGTAAAATGTGATGTATGCTGATACACAGAATAAGATTCCTCATTTTAATTGAAACTGTGGATAAAGGGCTATGGTACGGGGATTTAGGCTATAAGGGGACGACCATTTGATTTTCAAGGGGAGGCTAGGGCGATTTTGACCGGAAAAATTATTTATTTTCATGAAAATTTCGAACAAATTATTTACTTCTACCTAATGTCATACCAACTGATTCATTTACATTTGCAACAAGAAATTTATCTTTCAAATCAAAGTTAAATTATTTATTTTCGGGACAAGCACCCCCCCTTAAAAATCAAATGCTCGTGCTCTAATATGACGTTTGATATGTTAATTATTAGCTGTTTCATTATTAGATCCGAGTTATCTCCCCCAGAGAAATATGAATTAGAACATCAACGTTTTAAAGTACACAAGAGATTGGCATGGACGTTTTCTAGTAATGATTCCATTAATTTAATTGCAGATTCTATGAAATATCCAGCATTCTTTGTGCCGTTAACAGTGGATAAAGTTGTTTTGAGACCCTCTGAAAAAATTAAATTCGATAATGTTATTACCAATGTCGGAAATGGATACAATCCAGTGACCGGAATCTTCACAGCTCCAAGAGATGGTGTTTATTCGTTTGAAAGTACAGTAATGACCACAGGTGGTAGTGTTGGCATCGGACTATACAGGAACAAGGAAGTGCTCATAAATGGCTTTGTACCACCAATTCACGGAGCAATACACACGATGGCTGCAGTAGTGACCCTGAATAAGAATGATCAAGTTCATGTAAGCCACCGGCACGGAACTCCGGAAAAAATATATGGAAGATTTCATACAGCTTTCTCTGGATACATGTTACACGAGTGACCTATCAATGACGACGATTGCGCAATTGGAGATTGGAATGTTAGATTTAGAAATAAATTCATATTTTTTAATTGCAAAATGAATATGAATGATTTTCATATGATAAATAGTATTTTATAAACATCAATTGTTTGGAATGAAATTCCGAAAAATGATTCATACACACAGAATTAAACATGAAATTCTCTGCACTGACAAACTGCGAAAGTCAGAAATGTTTTTATAGTATCAATATCATTATCATCATCATCATCATCATCATCATCATCGCATTCTTAAAAATAAGAGAGAATTACATCGGTAACTATATTATAGTTTTTTTTATATATGTATGGTCATTCCCCACAGCCTCTCCTGTCTTCTCTCCTCGGGAACTTTTCTTGCCCAAAAAGAAAAGCTTAACTATGAGGTTATCTCCCTGACAAATAACTTATACATATTATCTGTTCAAAGTGGAGATGATTTTAATTTCAATATCAAAAATGCTATTGATATGCTAATTACAGTTATGTAAGAAAAAATGGATAATAGCAAACATCTACAATGGCGGAAAATTGAAATTACATGCCACTTTTACCATATATTATAATAATAAATAATTTGGTACAATGATATAACAGAAAAATGTCTCTCACTGGCGTTTACAAATACTCTCTGCAGTTAGTAGAGTAAGTAGTAAAACTTTGTGTCGAGTAAGTAGTAAAACATTGTGTCAAAAATTTTATGTGAATAATTTGATTGGATAGCAGGAAATTAACATTTCCAATGACTTCGAAACGTTTTTGGCAATCAAGTCATACAGCTGGTAATAATGATAGGATATGGAGTAAATGCGCATCAGACAAGGCCTCTACAAATATATGGTAGAACCAAGTAAAGTAACAACACTTTTATTGTTGTATTTCAACTTGAAATCACAAGAGGTTTTCAACAATGAGATTAACTGGTATAAGTTACTTGTCAGGGAGATAACCGGCAATTGTTTCTCATTGTCAAACTCTTCTTTTTTGGAGAAACAAGTTCGTGACGGCCCAAGCATCGGTTGGAGTGTAATTCATTATATGATGTCGAACAACGCTACTTTATGTTTGTCATGTCATGGAAGCGGGATCATCAAGAAAAAAATAGTAAACCTGGCAAAGTGTTTTTACAAGTATTGTTTGAAAGCAACAGCTCCATTTACATGCACAAAATATACACACGCATGTATTTACCGACGTGCATATTTGCAACTGTGTTTATTAGCAAATTTGCTGAGCGTTTACATGACTTTTGGATATGTATCTTTTAAATATCATAAAACAGTAAGGATTCTTCAATGGAGTGAACAAATGAAAGTATAAATAACCATCAATTTATTTAAAAAGTGTCTCCAAATATTTCATTCTCTCATATATTGCGCTTATTTTTATCAATTTATTTTTTATTGAAATTGAATTGTCTATATACTAGTTGTTACTTTTTTCAAGACAATTTGATATTGCTAATGAAGCAAAAGTCAGTCAAAAATTTGACACGTATCTCGTAATTTTAAATCAAGTTTAAACTGTAATCATTCGCAAAAAATATGCTCATATAGGTGTTAACCCCTCTTCTTGACTCTATCTCTATGTATTCTTTATAATTGTATTCACATCTCTCAAAGATTGGAAAGCTTGTTACAGTTTTCCCAATCGTTGAAAGAGTAATAAAATAATCTTTACAATCTTTGAGAGAATAATTCGACAAGATGTGCATATTTGTAAAAAGAGTCCTTTTAAACTTTTGACATTTGCTCAGAAGTTTCTGAGTAGATAACCCTGTTGGGTTAAATGTTTTACCATGTTCTGCACTTGCTGCCACGTTTGTCGACAAATCTAAAATGTGCTACAGAACCTTTCAAATGTCATTCTATTCTAGTACAATTTGCTTCAGTACTAATTTCGAAGAAGATCAATGTATGATTTTCCCATAGTGATTAATGTTAAAATGTTTTCCACGCTGCCGTATGTATGTTTTTATCACATTTATACAAAATAAATGTACAGCAATCGATAAATCATGCCTGAAAGGTTAAATCTGTTTGTTCGAATAGTTTCAGCTTAGGCGATCAAAATAGTAAAAGTATATTTTTTATCCACAATCTGAGCCTATTTTAAAAGGGCGTTCTGTGCTAGTTGCCATGTTGTTAAGATCGGAACAAATGCACTTCATTCTTGAAAAGTTTGGTTGAACTTCTCCTTGATTCAAAACAGGGGATTAAAATGTGAAACGTAAACAGGCAGCTAGACGGAATGAAAGACGGGCGAACGACGGCCGCCAAGAAATGACAATTTTGCCAGATAAACTAAATAGCTGAATTAGTGAAGCCTTGTTATACAAGAGTGTTCGTCTTTTGAATCAAACAAATATTTCTTTATTAATGTCCATAAGTACATACATTTTATGTTTCATACAAGTTTTCGGAAAATTATCAAATACAAATAAATGGCTGAAAACAAGTACACAAGACGAGTCATTGTGGATGACAAGATAAAAATATAACAAATATAAGATGAAAGAATTTGCCAGAGACAGTCTTTTGGATGAAAACATATAAACATAAAAAAAAGTATCAGAAAAAATTGCTAATAAAGATCTTATGTTTCTCGCATGAGAAAATATTAATATTTGCAAATAATGGATATATATGTAATAAATACGAAAAAACTTTAGGTTCAACAAATTATGGCGATACAAGCTGTTAAAACTTGAATTATGTTGTATTTGTCAAACGTATTGCCCTGGTAGCATTCGTTAAAAAGAGAATATAAAAATACCAGACTGAGTGCATGAAAATTTAGTTCTCCTTAAATGTATTTAATGAAGTAATGATTAAGAAAAGAAGTGATTACATGGCAAAAAGTTTTAATGCTACAAAAGTGATTCAATCTAATCTGTATGAAACGTAAAATCATCACTTGGAGAATAAATGTTCATTAAAAAAAACATGATACCCTTTTTGTTTAAGTTTACTGTCACCTGAGTCGACGGGTCGTTCCATTCAGTATCTGGAAACATACATTGTTTTTTGTCTTATACGTGTTTTTCTTGTGTAGTTTCCTGGCAAATTGTTGCACACTGCAGACCAAGCGCATAATCTATAAGCAACAGGCTAAACACAAATAACTAGAGAGAAAGAGTCAGGAGGGACCAACTATTTACATTAATATCTATATAGAGAAAAACATATGACTTCACGTAAACACAATTCAAATATGAAGTTCAGAAACGAAAAAAAAAATCGATCTTTTTGAGAGATTGCAGTGTGAATATGTTTTCACTCAGTTTGTTACACATTATTCACCAAAATTGGGACATTTTTTCATAACCTGAAAAAGACACAAAACCTTGTCTTTTCATC
>MJUU01007495.1:8618-77706 GCA_002080025.1 Modiolus philippinarum | reverse complement strand
ATATATCCCGCGAATGTATGCCTATTCTCCATGCGTCAACTAAAATGAAAGCCCTCTTCCCTGAACCCCCGCTTGTATCTTTTCGTCGTCCCAAGAACCTGAAAGACATTCTCGTTAGGGCTAAACTACCTTCGGCCGAGATAGGCCAGTTTACAACATGCCGTGATAGACGTTGTAAATTGTGTAAATACAGTTCCACGACTGAAACTTTCCAAAGTACAGCTACCGGTGATATTTTCAAAATCTTTGGACAATTATCATGTAAATCGCCCAATGTCATCTATCTGGTTACATGTTCTATCTGTAAAGAACAATATGTTGGTGAGACAAGAAATGCGCTCAATCTTCGCATAAACTTGCATCGTAACCATATCGAAAACAAAGATCAGAACCAGGCCACTGCAATCCATTTTAATACTCCAAATCACAACTGGCAAAATATGCAAGTCATCGCAATTGATCAAAATAGATCGTGGAATTTAAACCAGAGAAGATCCAAAGAAAGCTATTGGATTGATCGTTTAAACCCAGTCTTAACATCAGGGTTTAAGATCAATAAATGCATATTATACCAACGTTAAAAAATTAAGAAAATATTGCAGTAAATGTTATGTACAAACACCAGCAAATATTTTTACACATCACTATAATTGAGGTCACGCCTTCAGTCTCCGAAATGTAGTTTACCTATTTAATTAAGTTTTGTAGTGTAGTTTTTTGTAAATACTTTATTGTTTTATTATATATTTTGTTGTTTTGAGAAAGACTCGGATAGAGTTGAAATATAAACAGTATTTATACTAGTGCTATTCACATTGTTCATACTGAAAGTTTATAAATTAACCACATTGTGTGTATCTGTTTAGATCTAGCACAACAGGGATTTTGGGTGTTTTTTGCTTTGTTTTATGTTGTTAATATATATATATATATATATTTAATTATCGAATTCGTGTTTTAGCTCCTTTTTCTACATGATATACTTATTGCTGCTTTTGTTGTGATGCGATTTTGAAACCTTTGATACATTTGTTGTCTCTACTTCCATAATTTTTGTACATCATATTCTTGGACCTATGTTTTATTGTGTATAATGTTAGCTTGTAACTAAGTTCCGTATGTCATAAAAAAAATCATAGCTTGATGAGTGTTGGATAATTAATTTGAACGAATGAATGATTGATTGATTAGTTAGAGTTGAACATCCGGTGAGCAATATTTCTGCTATATCAGAACGAGAACAAGTTGATGAATTCAAATAATTATAGTATGAGAGGATACAAGATCTAAAAAGGTTTAGAGGGACGACCAGGGCAGTTATGATTGCCACTGGAAAAGGGGAGAAATGGTTAGGACAATTTAGCCGTCTATTTGAGACCCAGTGACTTTGCTCTCTTAAGAAAAACAAGGAGATGCCCGCGAAATCGCGGGAAAATTTCAGCAATTCTGATAGAGTAATTTTTTATTGTAAGGTTTGGTAGTATCACAACTCAAAAAAAAAATCGAAAAGCATCTTCCTCTAGTAATCCTAGATGTTGTGTATGAATTACATAAGAATAAATCAACTCATAATTTGGTCATTATTCGACATAGAAGTGATCACAGTCGGGCTGATGGAGGAACCATCCTAAAATATGACCAGAGTTCCTAAAACAGAAGCGGATGGGATACAGACCGGAAATTACATTCTACTGTATTGGACCTCGATCATGCTCGATACCAAACATCAAAAGACTGTGATAAGTAGTTGCTGGAAAAAAATGTAATAAATATTTCCTACTTTTGACTATAAGTGTAAAAAATGAACTGAGTCGGCAAACAGGAAGTAAATAGGGAACAGACTTGAAATTAAAACCGAGGGTATCATGGGACCTCATGCTGATGCTGCATACCAAATATCAAAAGGATGTGATAAGTACATATGTAGTTGCTTGGAAAACTGCGTGTTACAAAAATATTTTCCCCATCATCGACTTTCAAGGCATTTGCATAACAAAAAGATAAGTAGCTGCAGAGAAATTACTTACGGAAAATTTTACCATTTACCATTAATGTCAAATACTTACCAAGTCCACAAACAGGAAGTAGACAGGCAAAAGACCTGATATCAAATCTGACCTTATATGCTACATATCAAATATAAAACGGCTGTGATAAGCCACATTTAGAAGCCCAGAAAATGTTCCAAATAATTTTCCCACTTTCGACATTCTTAATGATGCTGCATACCTAATAACATTTTATTTGCTTTGATCTTATTTTGTGTTTGTAATAGCCTTAAGTATGTTTCTGTTACACGGGGAAACAGGATTTCAATCGACTCCTATTTGCTTTTACAGTTTTGTTAATTCCATTTTATTTTTTTATCATTTTGTGGTTTTCGAGGCACCAGGGCAAGGTTGGGAACACCGGCGGATCTATCCTCTGAAAAGGAAGTTCCAATGAGGTTCCAAAAAAAAGGGGGGGATCCAGGTAATTTTTTCCGATTTTTGTCAGTTATGTCTAAATTGTGCACAAAGTTGATTTTTCAGAAAAAGGGGGTTAGATTTTCCAGACAAAGGGGGTTCCAACTCCCGGAATCCCCCCTGGATCCGCCAATGAACCAATTTACAATAATTTTATGAGTATTTTTTGTTTACAATGAAGCAACCCAGACAAATAGTAGCATTTTATAACAAAGGGATGCCTGGCCGTAAAATAATGTGCTTTCGTAATGGATTTTGGAAAGTATTTCCCATAATATAAGAACGGACGCGTAATAAATTTTTCCAGAAAAAGGGAATTACTTTTTTTCCAGAAAAAGGGGATTTCAACTGACGGACTCCATTGATCAATGTTGATTAGCCACTGAGCAAATTACGATAACAATGAAGCAAGCGAAGCAAATGTATTTTTAACAAAGGGCTGCCCACCTTTAAAATTGTGTGCTTTCGTAAGTGAATTTTGAAAGTATTTCCCATAATACATAAGCCTTAAGTATGTGTCTGTTACACGGGGAAACAGGATTTCAATCGAATCCTTTACTATTTGCTTTTCAGATTTTGTGGTTTCCGAGGGACTAGGGCAGGACCGGGAGCACCGGTGGATCTTTCCTCTGAAACACCAGTTCAAATGAGGTTCAAAAAAGGGGGTTCCAGGTAATTTTTTTTCAGATTTTTTGTCAGTTAAAGTTGATTTTTCACAAAAAGGGGTTCGATTTTCTAGAAAAAGGGGCTTCCAACTCCCATAATCCTCCACCTGGATTTGCCAATAAACAAATTTTGACTAATTTTATGAATATTTTTTGTTTACAATGAAGCAACCCAGACAACTGTCAGTATTTTATAACAAAGGATGCCTGGCCGTAAAATAATGTGCTTTATTTTTTAAAAGTATTTCCCATAATATAAGAGCAGACACGTAATATATTTTCCAGAAAAAGGGATTACTTTTTCCAGAAAAAGGGGGTTTCAATCCCCGGACCCCGATCCCACTCCCTCATTGATCAATGTTGATTAGCCACTAAGCAATTTACAACAACAATGAAGCAAGCGAGGCAAATGTCAGTATTTTTTAACAAAGGACTGCCCACCAATAAAATTGTGTGCTTCCGTAAGTGAATTTTGAAAGTATTTTCCATAACACAAGATGGTACTGTGTGATTTTTTTTGCAAATTTTAATTCACATTATAGTTAATCACACATGACGCTATTTTAGCACTTACAGAATATTATTATCAGTATTGAGCATGTATGAAAGCTTATAAGCTCCGGAACAGAAACGATCTCCGGATTCGGTTATTGTCACAAAAATCTGCAATCTTTTAGAAAAAAAAATGATTGTACTAAAGACAAATTTAAGACTAGATTTGCAATTGCAAGCAATAGCCGATGTCACCCCAGACCCCCAATTCGATGATTCCACCTTGTTCACAGCCTCAAAATCTACCTAGAAATCAATTTTCGTTGAATTCCGACAATGTTGAAATTTTGACGTATTTCGGCGGCCATCTTGGAAATGGCGGCCATTTTGAAAAAAAAATTTCATGGAGAGCACAACTCCTTTCATTTGATTACATCAAGCCGTCTCAAAATGACGGCGCGGACAAAATCATTGGAATAATAATAATAATAATAATAATAATAATAATCAGAAGAAACGTAGAATAACAACATGTCACCCTGACTACGTCTGGGGTGACATAATAACAAAACATCATTTCTATAACTCATATAACAAATACTTTCCATCTTCTATGGTTTCTGAGGAAATGCGGCTCAAAGAATTCAGATTATAGATATAGAAGGGGTCTTTATACTGCATGGAGCGTGGCATTTCTCCACGCATTTCGGCTACTATGGCCAGGCTTTCCGTTTTATGACTTGACTTCTGCGCAAAGACAGTGCATTCCCCTTTGCACCGGCTGGGACGCGCTCGGCAGCTTTGTAGCCTGAGCCTTTGTAAACCGATTCAGGTGCCGGATATTTGAAGGAATGAAATAGTCAATAAATAATTAATAATAATATTACTTGCCGTTTTAATGAAGCCTGCTTGAAGTATATAAATATCACTATCATAATTATTACAAAAAATATTCCAACTGCTCCAACCCCAATATATATACCAATTTTTGATTTCTCTTCAGGTACATGAGCTGCAACATAGAAACATAACATAAATATAAAAAAAGAACAAAAATTTCATCACAATCACATAGCTTTTACGCTAATTCCATTATCAAACAAAAATACAAAAATACACCCTTTGTAACATATTATTTGCGGAGTACCTTTATGAATTATGCACTGATTGCATTATAGATAGTGGTTTCAGTACACAACAAACCTTCAGGTATCGATCATGTTTGACACGATTGCTTTGTATTACCGCTCTTTTCTGTGCTTTTTAAATCCTTTCGTCTTTTGAACACATGCGTTAATTTATTCACATCAGAAACAAAGTAACTGACCTGTAAAACGCTTACTCATATTTTATTAATCATTACAAATTTTGATTATAAAAAGACCAGTTTCTTGCACACTTTTTCATTATTTTCAGAAAAAAATATTTTTATTTTTTATTTTGATTTTCAGAAAATGATATGCAATAGTTGACCATGTCAATTGAAAGTTATTTGTTATTATGAAGCGGTTGAACGTCGTAATAAGATCTGAATAATTATTATGAAAGTAATAAACAAGTATCTCCTCATTAAAGCTGAGTAATTATTTATTTAATCTAAGACATACTAGTATACAGATATTTGTATAATGTAGACGTGCTGTTTAACACTACGTCTTTGATATACACTCAAAAATATACTATCCACAAAAAGGAATGTAACTTTTTTGTCTTTCCGATATTTTTTAACCCATACAATAAAATTAAATATAAGTCTAATGTAAGTAAGAAGAACCCAAATGCAATTTTGAAGAATTGCCGAAAAATACGGAATAATTACTTCACAAGACGCCAGTCAATTTTATTTCTGATTTTGAAAAAAAAGTGAATACTAACGGAAAATGTTTGAATAAATGCTAAAAATTAAAAGGTTATTTTGAACTCGAAAGTGTGGCAAACAAAACGTGCATCGAAAAAATGAAAATGCTTTAAACCAATTGTTTTTGTTTTTGTTTTTGTTTTTTTTCAAAAAATTTGACAGCGTATAAATTCGTTAGCCTTCTCATTGTAAATCTTTACCAATACATAGACATTTGCATACATATCTGAATTGTTCCTTGCACTAATGTTTCGATAATGTCGAACAAATTCCTACTGTGTCGTGAAACGTGGGTTTAAACAATGTTTACGTAAAAGAAATCTCTAAAAGCAAAATTCTGCCATTATTCATTTTCATTTTTCGTCTTGTTTTCAGGGGTTGAGGAGACATACAGCTAATCAGACTATTCTCAACCTCCTAGTTTTAGACTTCAGCACAAAAATCAATCTCAAAACCAACATGTTCATAAAATTGTCGCATATTCAGAATTAAAGATTTGAAACGAACTTTTTTTTATGAAATCTTTACGACATTTGAAGACATCTGACAGAACTTTTATTCTGCAGTTTAACTTTCACCACCAACCTTTATTGTACTAATGGACATCGATCACGTTGTATATCAAAGTAAAAATGTAATTCCATGAAACAAATTTAACCACATGACTACATGGCGGTTAAATTTGTAAAAAAAAACTAATCCACGTGCAATTTCCATTTAATAAAATTGTTTTTATTTTTTGCTGTTTAAATGTTATTACGAGAATTTAATGCAATATTTTAAAGTTTATTAGGGAATGAAAGTGTTGACATGGCGCTGAAGCGCTGAATTGTAAATGTATTTCGGTCAACACTTTCATACACCAATGAAACTTTTATTGGGTTTGTAAGTCTCGACATGTGACATCGTGATTTCACGATAAAACTGCAATTTGAAAACGGTTCCCGCCATAATATGACGTTTTTTAGATTGTGACGTTAAATTTTTTTTGAAACGTCATCCGTGGTTACTAAGAATATAACTTCCGGGTACAACTTATGTACCCGGATGTTTCAAAATTAAACGAGACTTACAGACCCTATTCTTAAATGAACATACCTGGTGTAGATTTTACAATTTTTGGACAGGTATCCTGAAATATAGAGAAAAAAAACAAACACATAACTAATGCCTTTTTCTCATTGACACAGAGAGTTTAAAAATAAGATTAACACTTAAAGGACGTAGGTTTTCCAAATGATAATCTAGAAAAAAAAACGCCAATAAACCGACAGTTCTGTAAAAGTTTTTCTTATTTCAAAAAATTGACATTTTGATATAAAAAAAAATCATTTCAACTATAAATTGATTAAAGTTGTAACTATTATGTCCTTTTATTTTGTTTGCAGACCCTCTTTCACATGTCTTGGTATTTTACCGTTTTTTCGTCTTGCTATGGGAAATAATTCGTATTATCTTATCATTACATTTAAGACGCTGCATTACAGTCTTCTCGTACATCCATATTTAATCATTGTAAAATTGTGCTTTGCTTTGCATTTTAGTGAACAATTTACTAATGTTTTACAACTTGAAAGCGGTTGGTGTTTTTGTATCGATTAAAATATAATTGTCAATGCTTAAACTGCTTCAAAATAGACTAAATACTCTATCTTTATCAGAAAGCAAACACCAAACTACGAACATCGTATGTTGAAGAGAATAAATAAATACTGTGGTTATATAATGGTATAGTATATCATTAAAAATTGTAACACTCACCACCTCAGTGCATGTCAAATTGGTTACACTGCATTCGAAACAAAGTGAGTTGTAAATAATAATTGTTAGATCTTCAGTAAAATTCTTGCCGTTATTAGAAATGCTTATGAAGTATCCAAAAGTTGACGATTCATCAGATATGGAACGTTTATGTCTAGACGTCGGCGCCGGACACTGCATTGAAAATGGAGTATTGAATATACCCTCAACAAATTCTGTCTTCTCTGTAAATGTTGTTTCGTTCAGGTTAATCTGTAACATAAGTATACTTTCGAGTTTTGTTTAATTATGGTAAGTGGAAATCAAAATTTAAACCAAATTTTACCACAAAGACAGACTTAAAACGATCTGAATAGAATGGAAAAAAAAACACACACAACAAAAAAAAACAACACAAACAAAAAAAACAAGAAACAAAAAACAAAAACAAAAACAACAGGAAAAAAACACACAGAAACGAAAAAAAAAGTATATCATACCTCCTGCTCCCCCGAAAAAAAAGATAAAATCAAAATTATAAATACATGGTGCCCTATGGCAATATATACTGAACATTCTGTGAATGTTTCATTGGATTTCACCATGTAGTCTAGGAGAAGTTGTCGCCACAAAGTGTGTACCCCTATGGCGGACGGAATAACGAACAGACGGACGAACGGACAGACACCATGATCACTATTTACCGCCCGCTGAAGCGGGGGTATAAAAATAAAATAAATAACACCCCCAAACTGCAAACTGAAATAATGTAGCGTATAAAAATTTCGACGTCTCCTTCTATACATATCATTTTGGGATTTAATCAAAACATCTTGAAGAGTTGTAAAACTGATGACTAGACAATTACATTATCAAATACTATAAAGGGAATTTCATATTTAACTGCTGTTTCAAAATCATTTAATATATTTAATAAAACAAGTCATACAACCAGAAGATGAATTATACTGTAATCTGATATAATGATTTACCGCCATATTGTCGAGTTTATACCTTTCAGATATTACAAATACTTCTGACATACCGTGAAATATTTAAATCTACAGGTCAGGTTTCCCTCTACGAAGTTTAGTCCGGGTACAATGAATTTGTGGCATGGCTTCAGACTTATATCACATAGACTATTGAAAGCTCGTGGTGATAACTTTGGTGCTTGAGTTTTCTCAACATCGCATGCGGCTCCAAAATACGGATCGTTGCAGACACATGTCCCTATCAAAAAAATGTTAGATCTATTCCGTTTCCAAAGCATACACATATGTACAAAATAAAGCTTCTTTATATTTTGTTGTTTGTAATAAACACTATGAATAATTTAGAATAGGGTATGTAGGCGTCGTCAAATGATCCCCAGAATTCACGAAAAAAATTAAATTAGAAAATGTATCCGGCCAAAAAAATGACTTTGCAGCATTATATCGTCTAAATTTGTGACTAATACGTCAGATGTTTTTGATAAAAATGCAACTTCCGGGTACAATTTATGTACCTGGAGGTGTCAAAATTGAACGAAACTTACAGACCCTATGAATAGATTAAGAAACCCGTTTTTCCAGTAAGTACAAATTACAAAGGGAAGTAAATACATCACGAAATGAAAACTATCAAATATATAAAAAAAAATCCATTTTCGAATTTTTCCTCAGTCTCTAAAAGAATGCATTCAGTGCGTCGTATTTGTAATAACAAATACAAGCTACTGTTCAATTTCATTTTCTGTGTGTTTTTGTATTCAAAAATCAAAATATCTGTTGATATATATACCAGACTTTTTACTGGCAGTGTGACAGATGCCATGCGTGGAGCAGATCATGCTTACCCTTTCGGAGCACCTGATGATACCTCAGTTTTATGGGGGTTCACCCTGCTAGTGCTTAGTTGTGTGGCCTACTTGTTCATTTTTGTTTTTTTTGTTTTGTCTTTGTCATACTGTCTCAATTCGTGTTGCATGTGAATTGCCGTGACTTTGGATTTACGATTATAGAATTCCCCTTTCCCCGTTCCAGCTTAGGTATTCGTTTGCCGATGTATCTTTATGGCATAAGGGAAATTTTAGATTCTGTTTTCTGCCTCTGCTCATTTAAGAAGCAGAAATGTTGGTTCCAGCTCAAGTAGATTGGTACTGGCTGGATTCCGCATCGAAAATAAAAAAAAATGCATTGATACTAACAGATCTCTTACTGCTAACTTAACTAATTTGTAGTACTTTGGAATACTAGTAATATGAGCACGGGTTTCTGGTTTTCATTAGCTAAAACCATTACCCTCTTAACATCTTCCAGTCCATAATTGGACAAATTGATAGGATTAGTAGAAAAAAAATGGGAGTTGTGTGCAACAAGCACTGCAATCGTGAGCATAAAACCCGTTATTTAGGTTAAAACACTTAGTGTTTTGATTAAGCTTAATATTCTCCTATTCTTACATATCATGTCTAAGATATGTTAACAAATAAGAAGTAATGATAACAGACATTAAGCATCGGTGGCTGATAGAAACATGAAAATTCTTACATCGAGATTTTATATGAATATGTAAGAGCATTTTGTATTGTTCTTATTTTTCTTAACTGTTACAGTAATCAAAATAAACACTAAAAAAGAGTTTGTCAACAATGTAAATGTAAAGAAAAGCATATTATTTAACTGCTTGTGTCATTACCTTCTATACAATCACCATTTCCAGTACAGTTTCTTGGACATGTTGCAGTTTGTATTAATTGAAATATAGACACCTCTTTTCCTTCTGATGTAGTCTCATTTGTCTTTGTCAAATTTTCTACTTTAGAAGCTACGTTCAGACATGAGGTCCCAAAATTGTCTACACTGATAGCATCCCAACTAGATTCGCCGGTGAGCTGTAAAATACATATCAGGTGATTGATCCAGATAATCAATAAGTAACTATTACAAAAAAACAAACCAGTTAAACCATACGAAATAATAAATACACTAATCTTCAACTAACAAAAGAAGAACACAAAACAAAATGGAAAATTATGTTTAATCTTACATGTTTGATGGGTCTGAGACATTGTATAAATCAGACAATAAATATATTTAAAACAGAGGAAGACAAAATATATTTTTAGTATAGATTATTACATGTCTATTCCGGTATCTGCCCTGATATCAGTCCCGCGACCTGATATCTGCCCGACGCGGCAGCGGAGGGCAGATATCGGTAGAGGGCTGATATCACGGCAGATACCGGAATAGACATGTCATAATCAGTTTATCACATATTTGACGGGGAATGTTGCAAGCTAAAAGAAAACAATAATAAAATTTAGGCAAACTCAGATTGACCCCCTCCCCCCACCCCAATTCTTTTTTGTTGCAATACGTATGGTACATGTATCTGTTGAGAGATGCTTAAATAGAACGGATCAAGCAATGTTCAAAATCTGCATCTTTCCCATCTGAAAGTTGAAAAAAATCTTGCCGGGAATAACAATGTAAAACTGCAATGTCAATCTTGACTTGATGAAATCTTACGGAGTTCACTGACCTACGGTGCGAAGAACCTGTTTGAAATTTTCAGCATCAAAAAGGTTTCCCTTGGGGTTTCATTTGTAAGACACCAACAAATTCTGACTTTTCATTTTCAAAACACTTTTAAACCGAGAACAAGCTTCGGCTTCATCCAATTTTTTGTTTACGTTGCTAGATGACGTCATCAAATCAGGGCAGATATCAGTTATCTGCCCCGGACACGGATATCGATCAGACTTTCATCCGGTTATTACATATGCAAAATGGTACAATTTGCGTATAAATATGTGATAATTAAAGTAATCCATTAATTTGTTTTTAGATACCAGAAATTAACAATTTAACGAGCAACTAAAATTCTTAGGATTGTTCATAAAGTACCACCTTAAACATTTACAATACATTGTATGTCTCGAAATTTTCCAAGGTTAACGATTTGTATATGGAAGTTGTTTTAAATAAAACGGTATTTAGCTCTCATTTAACATATTTTTGAAGCGTTGAGTTAATATGCGAATGGAATAGTATGTAGGACGACATAACATTTTAGTCTTCATTAACGTATTGAAAATCTCAGGCGAAAATGTAGGAGATAATTTCCATATTAGCAGAGAAAACGTACGCAAACAACGACTTCTACCGTTTAGGCGCAACACTGAAATATTGTGAAAAACTCATTTGCTAAACTCGATGTCTGTAAAAATAAACTAGCCGCAAAAAGAAACGATACCTTTTTCTTTCACCAATTAGTTTTAACCCATAGAATAAAATTGTTTATAAGTCAAAAGATAGTAAGAAGAAGCATTGGGCAGTTTTAATCATTAAGATTACTCGAAACAACGGCAGTAGAATACCGAAGGAACACAGCACAAAATTACATAAATCAAAGTCCAGAGAGAAGGAAAACGCAAGAACACCAGAAGACGGAAGACCATGGACACCACATGCCAACAAAACACACGAATATTACACATACAACACAAAAAACTAAAGCACTAATAATGTGAACTTCAAAAACAGAGTGACATCAGGTGCTCCAGAAGGGTAAGCATGTCCTGCTCTGTACACAGCACCCGTCACACGGTCAGTGAGGAACATGTTTTGAAAGATATGTAAGGTTACTAATTGGTTATTGTCATTTTCTAACCCTGAGACAAAACCAATTGAGAACCATGGTAGGTCTTACTTCTCTAACCCCAAAACATTACCAAGGTGAAATTAAAAAAAAACTTTTGTAATCACTTTAGTATTTAAACATGGACAAGGACAAATCGGTACCACAAACATCACTGAGGAAGACGAAACAAAATTTAGCAAGACAACACAAAAAACTAAAGCATTGACAGTGTGAACTCCCATAAAAACCGAGACCGACATCAGGTGGTCCGGGAGGGTAGGCATGACCTTTTCTGTATACAGCACCAATCACATTGTCAGTGGGTCTATCCAGGGTTAAGTCAAAACCGGTAATGTCAAATCCGGGAAGACGTGAATCTGGCTGAAAATGTCAGTTATCATTTATGACACTGACATTTCATATCTATCTATGATGTCTAGTTGACGGCCATAGAATTTCTGAAGGGACGAAAGTAACAACGGCTGAACATATCCCTGACGAAGCAGTTTTTGTGAGAGTGCCTTTGCTCTTTCCACAAAGTCACTGTATGTACTGCACCCTCTACAGTAACGAATTGTGAAATATACACTCCATATGCTGGGGATGTAGGTAGATTGCTGCAGAGAAAGGGAAAGATCACAATTGGAAAGTCAAAATCATCACGTTTGTCATATAATATAGATTTCAGACGTCCATGTTTGTCAGTGTATAACAAAAGGTCAAGGTATGAAGCAAAATTGGGCGAATCGGTTGTCTCTTTAATTTCAAACTCACTGGGGTGAATGCGATGTAAATATTCTTTAAATCTTGGGTTATCATCGTCTATATATCTGAAGCTGAAATTAAAAGTCTGGGCTAGTTGGTTTTGTTTCTGTTGTGTCAGCCCTTTGAAATCTTTGATTCGTACGAAAAAAGGAAAAGGTCAGCCAAAAGTGGCGCACAATTTGTTCCCATAGAAATCCCTATTGTCTGCTGAAAAACGAGGCCTCCACATGAACAAAATGTTGTCGATCAAAAATTCGAGCACCTTAATCACGTCATTTTCACTGTATTTCTTGATTGACTCAGTGTGGTTCATAACAAAATATGCTTTATCTTTTCCTATTACCAAATAGGAATACCTGAGTTCTCCCTATTTTGTACAGAAACACTGATACATCAGATCGGAAATTACTGTTTAAAGTTTATTATGTGGAAGAGTTGTATAAAGGGTAAAAAAATCAAAAGTTTGAATGCTATTGCAGTATGCGAGACTGTTTGAGGAGAGCCGTTCAAGGAGATCTTTGGAATTTTTAAGAATCCACAACTGATTCACGCCGCTTGAGGAATCGGCTTTTTTGCAGTAGCTTTTTAGACCATCTCTAACTGCAATCAGTAAAATGGTAAGGAGTTTGGATAGAGAATAATGTGGTGCATCTGGCAGATCCTGCAATGAATCTCTGTTTGTACTGATTCTTGTGAAGCTTAGGCACCCACTTAATATAAGGGAGATAACTGTTATTCTCATCAACTTTGATTCCTGAAGGATGCTAACACAGGAGTTTGATTTGTGATTATCTCGTCCCTTGACAATGTAGTTGGGGTACAAGTAAGATTGCCAGATGAAGTGTCAATACCCATCTCCTGAACAAGACAGTCTAAATAGTGTGTCTTACACACAAACACAAAATTGTAACTGCAGGTACTATGACGTATTTTTCCTGAAGGTTTGTCAATGTTTTTGCAAGAAGAGGATTATCAAATATACTGGGCGTTCTAGTTTTCATTTATGTTTTCAAGCGCCGGATACGATTAATTCAATCTGATCCAGTCTCAACATCTTCTTTTTCTTTTTTCGCCCACACTCTGGCATAGTCCTCAACTGCATCCATCATAATTTTGAAGTTATAATTCCATTTGATGTGATGGGGTTCATGGAAATTTGGCCCTTTTGAAAAAAATATCTCGTAATGTTTGGTTTTCAACGAAATCTAGGTCGCCCGTTATCACGTGACCAGCAGGACTATAGTTGAATTGGCAAGAGGAGCAGACGCAATCAGGCGGTTTGGCTTTAAAGTCATCAATCTGGAAATCACGCAAACCCGTTTGTGATTGAAAATAGTGGTTGCAATAGATTTAGTGTAGGAATAAGAGATAAATGGAAGATTGGTCTTTGAAATAAGGGGAAATGTTAGATTTCACTGTTTTATTGTGTAAAATGTTGCAGAGATTAATGGCATCTAGGCCTTTGTTAGCGAACTGAATTTTAAGAAATAATCGGTTTTAAGGTTTATTTGCAGAAGTTGTTACAGGTTTGAACAGTCTGTGATTGGCGATGTCCATAACGATAGCTGTTCATTTATATTCCAGATTATGCCAGTCAATCACAGATGAATCTAAACAACCTTTGTAAAACAAATGAAGTTTAGAAAGTGGCAAAGGAATACAATTTTGTATGAATGTGATGAATACCTAGTGGCATTTTCATAAATCGAAGACGACCATTAATTGAAATGTCATGTATATGTGGGGCGGTAAAATGCCTAAGTCCATGGCTACGTGGTCTTCGCTGGCTTCCATTAAAGATATTCGTCACATTCACAGAACTGCATCCTGGGCTTGAAAGATTACCATTACTTTTAATATTATCATTGCAACCGAAAACTATTGATAACATAATACCGATGTTGTTGTTAATTTGGATTCTGCATATGCGCATTTCGACAGCATATGTGCAGATAAAATCAAACTATTGGAAATTCAAATACCGAAATATGGGTAAAGAATACGAGAGATCAAATTACCAGTAAGATCTAAATAGTAAAGCCAAAATCAGCCAAGGACAGAGCTATGCAAGAGGGAGATACTCCTTGGTTTTGAACAAAATTTTGTTTAATTTAGATTTTGCAAGTTTCCAGAAAAAAATCGGTTTTCAGGCCAGCACCGAAGTACTGGCTTTGGTTGGTGAATTCCCTCGGGGACTAACAGTCCCCCAGCAGAGGCATCTACCCAGTGGTAATAAATAAAATAGTACCGAAATTGTTGTTAATTTGGATTCTGCATATGCGCATTTCGACAACTTATGTCTCTTCAGTGTAGATAAAATCAAAATATTGGGAATGGTGACGTCACAAGACGCCATAAATTTTTTGATTTGTGTTTTTCAAAAGTGAATTTTTATTTAAAAATGTTTGAAAAGTGTTAAAAATGAAAAGATTATTTTGATCTCGAAAGTGTGTCAAGCAAAACGTTCGTCGTATAAAAATTAAAATGCTTTAAATCCAATTTTTTTGAAATTTTGTTACCCAAAACATTTTGACAGCGTATGAATTCGTTACACTTCTTATTAAAAACCTTTTTCAATACATAGAAATTTGCATACATTTCTAAGTTGGTTCTTGCACTGATGTTTCGAAAATAGAGAACAAATCCCGACTGTACCGAACAACATGGTTTCAAACAAATCCGTAAAATCAAAATTATTCATTTTATAGATCTTGAGGAGCTAAACAGCTAATCAGACTATTCTTATCATCCTGGTTTTAGACTCTTGCACGCAAATCAATCACAAAACCTTAAAAGCTTAGTTATGAAACCCTTACGACATTTAACTACATCCGCCAGAATCATTTTTTTCTACAGTATAACTTTCATACACCTCAATTTTTATTGCATTTCTTTTGAAATGCCTGTACTAAGTCAGGACCATTTCGGTCGACAATTTTGCCAGAAGCTTCCACCTGATTTGTCTTTTTGTCTCATGGATTTCGGCTCTTGACGACTTTATTCTGTAATTTTGTTATTACCCCAATGGTAACAGTATTTTTTTCCTGGACTGTTTATCCTTATGATTTTATGATATTGATCATCTTGTTATCGTTTCTTTTTGTGTGGCTAGTTAATATGTATGAACTTTGTTGCGTTTTTTTCCATTAGATATTTGCGAATGTTACACTTACACGAATATCTGCAATGCATTTGTCTATGTAACTTGAAGAGTTGACCGACTTGACATTAGTATCACAGACTGAAAACGAAGGAGAATTCAGCAAAGCGTTAGTACATTGCTTTCTTGCTTTTTCCTCTGTCCAGGAATTCTTCCAATTCAAATCGACCTGTAATACACATTGTAAGGTAAATTTACTTAAATATAATTGTAAATCGACCAGAATAAAGGAAAGAATAGTTTTGTGTTAAATCTGTTCATACAATTTTTCTTCGATGTTTCTTGAGCCAACAATTCACAACGTAACAGAATAATATGAATTTTTTTCAGTGTACCAAGTTTAAACGGCGACTGGTGTAATGCAAATCTGAAAAACTGCAATGTTTTCGTTCGGAAAATATTCATACTACTTTAACTACACATATCAGGAAACCAAAAAAAAAAAAAAAAACACCTGGTCTAGCTGTCTACATTCGTTGATCTATAATTACAAACATCTAGTTTGAAATTGATATTTCCAAAAAAGTAACTTANGCCACCGACACGGAACTCCGGAAAAAATATATGGAAGATTTCATACAGCTTTCTCTGGATACATGTTACACGAGTGACCTATCAATGACGACGATTGCGCAATTGGAGATTGGAATGTTAGATTTAGAATAAATTCATATTGTTTAATTGCAAAATGAATATGAATGATTTTTATATGATAAATAGTATTTTATAAACATCAATTGTTTGGAATGAAATTCAGAAAAATGATTCATACACACAGAATTAAACATGAAATTCTCTGCACTTACAAACTGCGAAAGTCAGAATTGTTTTTATAGTATTAATATTATTATCATCATCATCATTATCGCATTCTTAAAAATAAGAGAGAATTAAATCTGTAACTATATTATAGTTTTTTTTTATATATGTATGGTCATTCCCCACAGCCTCTCCTGTCTTCTCTCATCGGGAACTTTTCTTGCCCAAAAACGAAGAGCTTAACAATGAGAAACAATTGCCGGTTATTTCCCTGACAAATAACTTCTACATGTTATCTGTTCAAAGTGGAGATGATTTTAATTTCAAGATCAAAAATGCTACTGATATGCTAATTACAATTATTTTTAAAAAATGGATAACGGCAAACATCTACAATGGCGGAAAATTGAAATTACATGCCACTTTTACCATATATTATAATAATAAATAATTTGGTACAATGATATAACAGACAAATGTCTCTCATTGGCGTTTACAAATACTCTCTGCAGTTAGTAGAGTAAGTAGTAAAACATTGTGTCGAGTAAGTAGTAAAACATTGTGTCAAAAATTTTATGTGAAAAATTTGATCGGATAGCAGGAACTTAATATTTCCAATGACTTCGAAACGTTTTTGGCAATCAAGTCATACAGCTGATAATAATGATAGGATATGGAGTAAATGCGCATCAGACAAAGCCTCTACAAATATATGGTAGAACCAAGTAAAGAAACAACACTTTTATTGTTATATTTCATCTTGAAATCACAATGAGGTTTTCAACAATGAGATTAACTCGTATAAGTTACTTGTCAGGGAGATAACCGGCAATTGTTTCTCATTGTCTAACTCTTCTTTTTTGGACAAACAAGTTCGTGACGGACGGCCCTAGAATCGGTTGGAGTGTAATTCATTATATGATGTCGAACAACGCTACTTTATGTTTGTCATGATCGTCAAGAAAAAAATAATAAACCTGGCAAAGTGTTTTTACAATTATTGTCATCCGTTGCCCCACAAAAACACTAGTGTGCCAAGCTAGTTGACAATTACAACATATAGACAAACACAGGGCACTCACCAAGTCAATTGTTAGAAAACTTGGCATTATAAAAAAATAATACGTGGGCACTACAGCAGCTTGACAGCATAACGGAAATCTGACAACGAAACCGATTATATTTTTTGTGGTTTTAAGTTTAAAGCAGAACAATGAAAGCAACAGCCCCCATTTACATGCACAAAATATACAAACGTATGTATTTACCGACGTGCATATTTGCAACTGTGTTTAGTAGCAAATTTGCTGAGCGTTTACATGACTTTTGGGTATGTATCTTCTAAAAATAAATATCATAAAACAGTATGGATTTAAAATTTATTTAAAAAGTGTCTCCCAATCTTTCATTCTCTCATTTATTGCGCTTATGTTTATTAATTTATTTTTTGTTTAAATTGAATGGTCTACATAGTTGTTACTTTTTTTCAAGACAATTTGATATTGCTGAGGGAGCAAAAGTCAGTCAAAAATTTGACACGTATCTTGTAATTCTAAATCAAGTTTAAACTGTAATCATTCGCAAAAATATGCTCATATAGGTGTTTATACCTCTTCTTGACTGCTAGAATTTAATCAAATCTCTATGTATTCTTTATAATTGTGTTCACATCTCTCAAAGATTGTGAAGTTTGTTACAATCTTCCAAATCTTTGAAAGAGTAATAAAACAATCCTTCCAATCTTTGAAAGATAAATAACAAAATACCGAAGTCACTGCTAATTCATTTTCTGCATATGCACATTTCGACAACTTATGTTTCATCAGTGCAGATCAAACCAAAACATTTGGAAGTCCATTAACCGAAACACGTGTAAAACACTAGTAGATATGTTTTGATCTTGTTTGGCCATATTGATCTTATCATCATCTTGACCGGCTTAACACAATTTTGTTAAGACAAAGTAAGATTTTAAGTATATTTTCAAGATATTTGATTTCAAGGACGACCAATACATGTTAAGATAAGTTAAGAATAAACAAAATCTACTTGTTAATTGCGTTCAGGGACGATCAAGACGAGTTAAGTTTGATAAGATCAAACAAGATCCCGATTTGTGCTTGTTTGATCCGGACAAACTTAACACATCTTAATTGACCTTGAATGCAATTATCTTGTTTGATCCTGATAAACTGAATATGTCTTGATCGTCCTTGGAAGCCATTATCTTGAAATATGACTGAATATCTTACACAGTCTTAACAAAATTGTTAAGCTTTTCAAGATCGTGATAAGATCAAAATGGCCAAACAAGATCATTATATATTTGCTAGTGAAAGCTTATGGAGAACAAATAACCAAAGAGATTTAAAAAGAAAAGCCAAAATTCAGTTAAGGACAGAGCTATGCACCAAGGAGATACTCCTTAGTTTTAAACAAAACTTTGTAAAATTTAGATACCGGTATTGCACGTTTAATAAAGTCGGTTTTTCGGGTCAGCACCGAAGTACTGACTACTGGGTTAGTTCTCTTAAAAAGTATTTAATGAAGTAATGAAAAAAAAAAGAAGTTATTACATGGCAAAACATTTTAATGCTATAGAGGTGATTCAATGAAATCTGTATGAAACTTACAATCATCACTTGGCGAAATAATGTTAAAAAAACCAAGATACTCTTTTTGTTTTAAGTTTATTGTCACCTGAGTCGATGGGTCGTTCCATTCAGTATCTGGAAACATACATTTTTTATCCGAAGAAGACGAATATTATATCCTCAGAAGAAATTAATGAAAATATGCTTTCATATGTTAGACCTCAAGCTCATGTTTGGAAAGAATGAACAGCCATGCCGGAAACAATATAGGATTAATTACACTCATTTTTAGGAAATTATTTATGCATAAACTCTGGCAGCTCACTCACAAACTGAATAAAACCGAAGGACTTTATGTCAAGTTTGTGAGTAAGCTGCCGGAGTTTATACATACACAGTTTCCTAAAAATCAGTGTTTAGTCCTTATAATTCCAATTTTGTACGTTAAAAACCACGTTATCCATGTTAACGACGTCTTTCATTGCTGCACTATATTTTTGCAGAGCGGATTAATGGGTAAACGGATATATCGAAAAGTATTTCCGTTTGCTATTCGTGACGTTGACCAATGAAAATGAACGTTACTATTACATATGGAATTATCATAAGAAAAAAAGCAAGGAACTTAATCCTATAATTTTTCAGATTTTTAACCCCCAATGAAAAGAAAAGGTTTTGTGTCTTGTTCACGTTTTGAAAAAAAATGTCCCAATTCTGGTGAATAATGTGCAACAAACTGAATGAAAGCATATTCACACTGCAACCTCTCAAAAGGATCGATTTTTTTTTTTCGTTTCTGAACTTCATTTTTGAATTGTGTTTACGTGAAGTCATTTGTATTTCTCTATATAGATATTAGTTTGTCTCTCTTGACTTTTTCTTTCTAGTTTATTTGTGTTTAGCCTGTTGCTTACAGATTATACGCTTGGTCTGCAGTGTTTATATGGCAATGTATACACATTAAATTTTATTATTATACATATCCTCTTGAATTAACTGACTAAAAATGATAAACATGCGTATAATCGACATTGTGTAATCGAATTTTTTCTCCAGTATTCATATCCTTAGTGTCTTTTGTTTTGAAGTTGAAGCCTCGTTTTCTGAAAAATAGTATGGAAGAGATCTATAAATAGAGTATAAAGAGCAAAACATATGATTAATGCATATTGAAGTAAATGCATATTCTACATGTAAAATTCTTTACGGTCACCAAAGCGTTTTGAAAACCCTGGCCTGCCGCTTTACCAGGTGCAAAATCTACCCGTTGGTGTAGTCGACTAATGAGCTAAATATACGAAGGATGACAGTCCTGTCATACTTCTCACACCTCAAAAGTCACTATAATATTACTATATAATCAATTAAGGGATATGAAGTAAATGCACACGAGACAATGTCCCTTAAAAAACATGGTGTAACATAGCAATGGAACAACGCTTTTATTGTTGTTCTTCATCTTGAAGTCACCATGAGGCCTTCGACAATGAGATGCTCATACCTCACAGTAAAATCAAGACGGCCCCTAGCACCGGTTTGAGCGGAATTTATTGTAGTCATCGTTGGTTTCTAGTAGGGAACACAATGTAACGTAAAGGCATGATTCTCAATACAAAATTGACAATATTACCAACGAGAATCGAACTAAGGACCTCTTTAGCGATGCTGCTAGTTTTTAACCGCCTGCTCAGTTGAATTATAGACTGCAAAGTAGTGTCACATAGAGTTTTACCAAGTCAATATTTTTTTTAAAAAGGGAAGATGTAAAATAAAGTAAATATGTGTATTATGTGTAGTTCTAACGATGATTATTCTCTTAATCTCGGGCTTAAAATAAGGCCAAGCTCAGAATAAGGAATTCAGTTGAAATCGTAAACAATTTGTATTTATGAACATTCAAGATAATGCCTGCTGTCTTCCTCTGAGTTTATTTCAGTTTATTATCAGATTATCAGACGTGGTAATTCGAATATTATATTCTACGATACACATGTGTCAAATTGAAAATCACTGAACTTCCCCGGTACATAATACCATAATCTAAGACAGAAACTTGCATTTTTTTTAAACGAATTTATGGGTGTTTGACATTTTTTGTTTCTGCAGTAGCATTTAAAAGCTGTATGTGAAACAGTATTAATAACAATATTTTTAGAGAAGAAACAAAAAACTAAAATAAAATCATGTTGGGCTTGGATGAATCCTTAAATCAAACGGATTCCAACTGTGCACTCCTTAATTTAATGTGTTTAGACAGATATAATAGGGCCTGCAAGTCTCGTTTAATTTCGAAAATTCTTGTTTCGTATATAGTTCTACACAGTAGATTAAGCACATTCTGAAACTTATCCTGAATTATCGGACCTCAAGAGATATACATTTTTAAAACCCAAAGGTCGAAAAAGGCGATAATGCCAGTCAAGATATTTGATGGTTATAGCTATGATCACTTCTGAGACAATACTTTTTATGAGAAGTAAATTTAGTAGAATCTGACATAATAAAATTGAATAAGTTTTCCACGTCCTTATGTTTGAGAAATAAGACTTGAAAACGTCGAACTTGACGCAATTATAAAGCTTCCACCATCTCTAACTGATGTCTTATCAAAGGGATCATACTAAGATAGGGTAATCTCAGTCTGTGATATATTGTTTACCTTGTTGTGTAGATCTAATACTTCTCAATATACTTAAATTATATATATATATTTTTAAATTATCGAATTCGTGTTTTAGCTCCCTTTTCTACATGATATACTTATTGTTGCTTTTGTTATATGTATTGTGATGCAATTTGGAAACTCTTGATACATTTGTTGTCTCTACTTCCATAATGTGTGTACATCATATTCTTGGACCTATGTTTTTCTGTGTATAATGTAAGCTTGTAACTAACTTCCATATGTAATAAAAAAAATTCATAGCTTGATGAGTGTTGGATAATAAATTTGAACGAATGAATGATTGATTCATTTGTTAGAGTTGAAGTTCCGGTGAGCAATATTTCAGCTATATCAGAACAAGAACAAGTTAATGAATTCAAATAATTGTAGTATGAGAGGATAAAACATAAAAAAGGGTTTAAAGGGACGACCAGGGCAACGAGTTATGATTGCCACTGGAAAAGAGGAGAAATGGGTAGGAAAATTTAGCCGTCTATTCGAGACCCAGTGACTTTGCTCTCTTAAAACAACAAGGAGATGCCCGCGAAATCGCTGGAAAATGTCAGCAATTCTGATAGAGTAAGTTTATTATTGTAAGGTTTGGTGGTATAACAACTCATAAAAAAATGAAAAGCATTTTCCTCTATTAGTCCTTGATGTTGTGTATGAATTACATATGAATAAATCAACTCATAATTTGGTTATCATTCGATAATAGAAGTGATCACAGACGGGCTGATGGAGGAACCATCCTTAAATATGACCAGAGTTCCTAAAACAGAAGCGGATTGGATACAGACCGGAAATTACATCCTACTGTATTGGACCTCGATCATGCTCGATACCAAACATCAAAAGACTGTAAAAGGTAGTTGCTGAAAAGACTGTTATTAATATTTCCTACTTTTGACTATAAGTGTAAAAAATAAAATGAGTCGGCAAACAGGAAGTAAACAGGGAACAGACCTGAAATTAAAACCGGGGGTATCATGGGAGCTCATGCTAATGCTGCATACCAAATATCAAAAGGATGTGATAAGTACATACGTAGTTGCTCGAAAAACTGTGTATTACTAAAAATATTTTCCCCGCCATCGACTTTCAAGGCCTTTGCATAACAAAAAGATAAGTAGTTGCAGAGAAATTACTTACGGAAAATTTTACCATTTACAATTAATGTCAAATATTATCCAAGTCCACAAACAGGAAGTAGACAGGCAAAAGACCTGATATCAAATCTGACCTTATATGCTACATATCAAATATAAAACGACTATGATAAGCCGCATTTAGAAGCCGAGAAAATGTTCCAAATAATTTTCCCACTTTCGACATTCACAATGATGCTGCATACCAAATAATTTCTTTTTGCTTTGATCTTATTTTGTGTTTGTAATAGCCTTAAGTATGTTTCTGTTACATGGGGAAACAGGATTTCAATCGAATTCTCTACTATTTGCCTTTAAGTTTCGTTAATTTCATTTTATTATTTATCATTTTGTGGTTTCCGAGGCACCAGGGCAGGGGAGGGGAGCACCAGCGGATCTTTCCTATGAAAAGGAAGTTCCAATGAGATTCCAAAAAAGGGTGGGGGTTCCAGATAATTTTTTCCGATTTTTTGTCAGTTTTGTCTAATTTGTGCACATAGTTGATTTTTCAGAAAATGGGGGCTCAATTTTCCAGACAAAGGGGGTTCCAACTCCCGGAATCCCCTTGGATCCGCCAATGAACAGATTTACAATAATTTCAAGAATATTTTTTGTTAACAATGAAGCAACCCAGATAAATATCAGTATTTTATACCAAAGGTATGCCGGGCCGTAAAAAAATTTGCTTTCGTATTGGATTTTTGAAAGTATTTCCCATAATATAAGAGCAGACACGTAACAAATTTTCCAGAAAAAAGGGATTACTTTTTCCAAAAAAGGGATTACAACTCCCGGACCCCCACCTCCCCACCTTCCTCATTGATCAATGTTGATTAGCCACTGAGCAAATTCACAATAAAAATGAAGCAAGCGAGGCAAATGTCAGTTTTTTTAACATTGGACTGCCCACTCATAAAATTGTGTGCTTCCGTAAGTGAATTATGAAAGTATTTCCCATAATACAAGATGGCACTTTGTGATTTTATTTGTGCAAATTTTAATTCACATTAAAGTTAATCACACATTACACTATTTTAGCACTTACGGAATATTATTATCAGTATTGAGCTTGTATGAAAGCTTATAAGCTCCGGAACAGAAACGATCTCCGGAATCGGTAATTGTCACAAAAATCTGCAATTTTTGAAAAAAAAATGATTGTACTAAAGACAAATTTAAGTAAAACAAAACATCATTTCTATAACTCATATAACAAATACTTTCACTCTTCTATGGTTTCTAAGGAGATACGCCTCAAAGAATTCAGATTATAGATATAGAAGGGGTCTTCATACTGAATGGAGCGTGGCATTTCTCCACGCAGTTGGGCTACAATGGCCAGGCTTTCCGTTTTATGACTTGACTTCCCCGCAAAGACAGTGCATTCCCCTATCCACCGGCTCGGGAAGCACTCGACAGCTTTGTAGTTTTAGCCTCTGAAAACCGATTCAGGTGACGGATATCTGAAGGAATGAAATAGTCAATAAATAATATGCCCTTATAATATTACGTACCGTTTTAATGAAGCCTGCTTGAAGTATATCAACAACACTATCATAATTATTACAAAAATTATTCCAGCTGCTCCAATCCCAATATATATACCGATTTTTGATTCCTCTTCAGGTACATGAACTGCATTATAGAAACATAACATAAATATAAAAAAAAAAACAAAAATGTCGTTGCAATCACATATTTTAAGAAAGGATATGGAGTAAATGAACATGAGACCATAACACATATGTTAACTCCAACTGCAATAATTTTAATGAGCTGTATGGCCATTTCAGAAATTTATTCCTCATCAGCAGCACAAGAACCCAAACAAAGGAAATCCATAATTTCAAAAATGTTTAAAATGCATAAAACCAAACGAAATCCGAATAATCAGTAATATCAAATATAGCTAAGGACAAAACTACGATGGAGGGAGTTAATCCTTCGGTTTTAGAACTTACATAAATTTAGATAATAGTAATTGAACAACGTGTACACATGATATATTATCTCATGTACAACTACACTATATCTTAGAAAAAAAAAGAGCATACATCTCTACCACAGGGAATTGTTTTACCAACTCCATACTGCAATAAAAGACAAGTTCCTGTATTAAATATTTTACGAAAGGATATGGAGTAAATGAACATGAGACCATAACACATATGTTAACTCTAACTGCAATAATTTTAATGAGCTGTATGGCCATTTCGGAAATTCATTCCTCATCAGCAGCACTAGAAGCCAAACAAAGGAAATCCATAATTTCAAAAATGTTTAAAATGCATAAAACCAAACGAAATCCGAATAATCAGTAATATCAAATATAGCTAAGGACAAAACTACGATGGAGGGAGTTAATCCTTCGGTTTTAGAATTTACATCTAAATTTAGATAATAGTAATTGAAGATAGTGTACACATGAGATATTATATCATTTACAAGTACACCATATCTAAGAAAAGTAAAGAGCATACATCTCTACCACGGGAAATTGTTTTACCAACTCCACACTGTAATAAAAGACAAACTCCTGTATTAAATATTTTACGAAAGGATATGGAGTAAATGAACATGAGACCATAACACATATGTTAACTCCAACTGCAATAATTTTAATGAGCTGTATGGCCATTTCGGAAATTCATTCCTCATCAGCAGCACTAGAAGCCAAACAAAGGAAATCCATAATTTCAAAAATGTTTAAAATGCTTAAAACCAAACGAAATCCGAATAATCAGTAATATAAAATATACCTCAGGACAAAACTACGATGGAGGGAGTTAATCCTTCGGTTTTTGAACTTACATAAATTTAGATAATAGTAATTGAAAAAAGTGTACACATGAGATATTATCTCATGTACAAGTACACCATATCTAAGAAAAATAAAGAGCATACATCTCTACCACGGGGAATTGTTTTACCAACTCCACACTGTAATAAAAGACAAACTCCTGGATGAAATATTTTACGAAAGGATATGGATTAAATGAACATGAAACCATAACACATATGTTAACTCCAACTGCAATAAATTTAATGAGCTGTATGGCCATTTCGGAAATTGTTTCCTCATCAGCAGCACTAGAACCCAAACAAAGGAAATCCAGAATTTCAAAAATGTTTAAAATGCATAAAACCAAACGAAATCCGAATAATCAGTAATATCAAATATAGCTAAGGACAAAACTACGATGGAGGGAGTTAATCCTTCGGTTTTAGAATTTACATAAATTTAGATAATAGTAATTGAACAAAGTATACATATGAGATATTATATCATGTACAAGTACACCATATCTAAGAAAAATAAAGAGCATACATCTCTACAACGGGGAATTATTTTACCAACTCCACACTCCAATAAAAGACAAACTCCTGTATTAAATATTTTACAAAAGGATATGGAGTAAATGAACATGAGACCATAACACATATGTTAACTCCAACTGCAATAATTTTAATGAGCTGTATGGCGATTTCGGAAATTAATTCCTCATCAGCAGCACTAGAACCCAAACAAAGGAAATCCATAATTTCAAAAATGTTTAAAATGCATAAAACCAAACGAAATCCGAATAATAATAATAATAATACTTTTACGCTATTTCCATTATCAAACAAAAATACAACTTTCGTTACATATTATTTGCGGAGTACCTTAGTTTATGAATTATGCAATGATTGCATTACAGATAGTGATTTCAGTACACAACAAACCTTCAGGTATCGATCATGTTTGACACGATTGCTCTGTATTACCGCTCTTTTCTGTGGTTTTTAAATCCTTTCTTCTTTTTGAACACGTGCGTTAATTTATTCACGTCAGAAACAAATTAACTGACCTGTAAAACGCTTACTTATATTTTATCAATTATTACAAATTTTGATTATAAAAAGACCAGCTTTTTGCACACTTTTTCATGATATTCAGAAAAAAGATATATTAATTTTTTATTTTGATTTTAAGAAAATGATATGTAATAGTTAACCATGTTAATTATAATGTTGACGTGCTTTATAACACTACGTCTTTGATATACACTCCAAAATATACTATCCACAAAAAGGAATGATACCTTTTTGTCTTTCCAATATTTTTTAACCCGTACAATAAAATGGAATATAAGTCTAATGTTAGTAAGAAGAACCCATATGCAATTTTGAAGAATTGCCGAAAAATACGGAACAATGACGTCACAAGACACTAGTAAATTTTATATCTGATTTTGAAAAAAGTGAATACTTATGGAAAATGTTTGGATAAATACTAAAAATGAAAAGGTTATTTTGAACTCGAAAGTGTGGCAAGCAAAACGCGCATCGAAAAATGAAAATGCTTTAAACCAATTGTTTTTTTTTTTTTTTCAAAAAATTTGACAACGTATAAATTCGTAAACCTTCTCATTGTAAATCTTTATTAATACATAGACATTTGCATACATATCTGAGTTGTTTCTTTCACTGATGTTTCGATAATGTCGAACAAATTCCTACTGTGGTTTTAAACGAAGTTCACGTAAAAGAAATTTGTAAAAACAAAATTCTGCCATTATTTTTTTTCATTTTTTGTCTTGTTATCAGGAGTTGAGGAGACATACAGCTAATCAGACTATTCTCAACCTCCTAGTTTTAGACTTAAGCACAAAAATCAATCTCAAAACCAACATGCACATAAAATTGTCGCATATTCAGAATTAAAGATTTGAAACGAACTTATTCATGAAATCCTTACGACATTTGAAGACATCTGCCAGAACTTTTATTCTGTAGTTTAACTTTCCTTCACCACCGTCCTTTATTGTACCAATGAACATCGATCACGTTTTAAATCAATTGAAAGTAAAAATGTAATTCCAATGAAACAAATTTAACCACATTACTACGTGGCGGTTAAATTTGTAAAAAAAACTAATCTACATGTACTTTCCATTTAATAAAATTGTTTTTATTGCTTTTAAAATGTTATTACGAGAATTGAATGCAATATTTTAAAGTTTATTAGGGTATGAAAGTGTTGACATGGCGCTGAAGCGCTTAATCATAAATGTATTTCGGTCAACACTTTCATACCCCAATGAAACTTTAAAAGGGTTTGTAAGCCTCGTCATGTGACATCGTGTTTTCACGATAAAACTGCAATTTGAAAACGGTTCCCGCCATAATATGACGTTTTTTAGATTATGACGTTAATTTTTTTGAAACGTCATCCGTGGTTATTAAGAATGTAACTTCCGGGTACAACTTATGTACCCGGATGTTTCAAAATTGAACGAGACTTACAGACCCTATTCTTAAATGAACATACCTGGTGTAGATTGTACAATTTTTGGACAGGTATACTGAAATATAGAGAAAAAATAAAACAAACACATAACTAATGCCTTTTTGTCATTGACATATAGAGCTTAGAAATAAGATTAACACTTAAAGGACGTAGGTTTTCCCAATGATAATCTAGAAAAAACGCAAATAAACCGACAGCTTTGTAAAAGTTTTTGTTATTTCAAATTGACATTTTGATATAAAAAAAACTTATTTCATCTATAAATTAATTTAAATTGTAACTATTATGTCTATTAATTTTGTTTGCACATGTTGTGGTAGTTTACCGTTTTTTCGTCTTGCTATGGGAAATAATTAGTGATATCTAATCATTACATTTAAGACGCTGCATTACAGTCTTTTCGTACATCCATATTGAATCATTGTAAAATTGTGCTTTGCATTTTAGTGAACAATTTACAAATGTTTTTACAACTTGAAAGCGGTTGGTGTTTTTGTATCGATTAAAATATAACTGTCAATGCTTAAACTGCTTCAAAATAGACTAAATACTCTATCTTTATGAGAAAGCAAACACCAAAATTACGAACATCGAATAAATAAATACTGTGGTTATATAATGGTATAGTATGTCATTAAAAATTGTGACACTCACCACCTCAGTGCATGTCAAATTGGTTACACTACATTCGAAACAAAGTGAGTTGTAAATAATAATTGTTAGATCTTCAGTAAAATTCTTGCCGTCATTAGAAATGCTTATGAAGTATCCAAAAGTTGACGATTCATCAGATATGGAACGTTTATGTCTAGACGTCGGCGCCGGACACTGCATTGAAAATGGAGTATTGAATATACCCTCAACAAATTATGTCTTCTCTGTAAATGTTGTTTCGTCCAGGTTAATCTGTAACATAAGTATACTTTCTTCGAGTTTTATTTTATTATGGTAAATTTAAATCAAAATTGAAACCAAATTTTACCACAAAAACAGACTTTTAGGGCTTGCTACATGGTGTGAGGTTCCTCACTGTGTTGAAGACAGTACGGTGACCCCTAGATGCGTTGTTTTGGGTCGTTTTAACCTGGATATGGGATGTTGTCTCCTTGACATTTACCCCATTTCCTTTTAGTCCGTGGGCTGGAAACACTTTCCGTGCATCCCCCCACACTTCCGAACCAGACCGTTTTTTTCATTCCTTCTATGTTCCCTCTTCAAAATAAATAATGTTAACACGAACATAACCTGCACGCATAGACAGTATAGGGCCACTTTTATAGTACATCCGAAAAATTATTGTTTTTTTTCGTTTTAACATAAGTTTCATCTTTTAATCTCCATAACTTTTTACTGTTAAGCAATATGTTCTGAAATTTGGTATCAAATTAAAGCTAATTTAATATGCTTTACAATGAACACAAGTTTGGGTACTTTACTTTAATTTTATGATCTGGGGATACAAAACAACTACCTGTACTCCTGCAAAAAGTTGCGAAAATGTCGATTGTAGGCTGTCAATTTCTTTCAGATAAACAACCCTCGTCATTTAATCTAGTTTTTCTGCCTAACTTATCAGTTGTGATACAATGTTGGAAAATAATACCATTAAAGTCCATAAAATTTTGATTTTCGTTATAATTTTTTTTAAAAACGGAATTTTTCGGAATTAAGATTTTTCACAATTTCGACTTTTTGACTTTAGGGTCGTAAAAATCTGAACATATATTGAATAATTGCCGATGCAATAATAATTTATGATATGTTAGCAACAATTTTAGTTTCAGATATATTATAGGTTCATAAATGTCAAAATTAGCACCCCCCCCCCAAAAAAAAAATTAAGAGAAAATTTGAAATATTCAGGCTCTAAAGTAAGTGAGAACCGAACCGTCAATCAAAAGAACGAACACTTCATGAACAATGGGAACATCGTACACACTAAGAAACAAGGACACCACTTAAGTACGGGACAAAAAAGAAAATGAAGACACACGTACAGATGAACAACACGGACCCAATAAAAACCATGGGTGAGATCAGGTGTACCGGTAGAGTAAGCATCTCCTGCTTCTGTGGTAGAGCCGATTTTTAGCTATTTATATATTTGTGCATAATTAATAATCATTTTAATTAATTATCTTTTATAGCGTATTCTTAGGTCTCATTTATTCTGTACGATCAGTCATCCGCGTAACTGTCAAATTGCAGTGCTCATGTATTGATTATTTTTCCTTCATGGTCAGTGGTTCTATTGGTCAGTTATTGTGTCTCGGTTTCTGATTGGTCAATAGGGCCGTGCCCCCAAGTTTGAGAGGGAACTATGATAAAATGGAGGTCTAGTGTTTTTGATCGTCTGTGGTATATGAACTTTATTTGAAGTGTTTCTTCCATATAATTTATGGATTAACTATGAAATTTGGAATTAAGTATTGAATTCAGAATTCAGGAATAATTCAGCAGACCTCGTATGGTAAGTTGACCTTTTATTTATATTTGTGAGAACTCTGATGCGCAGAATGCTAGTTTTTCCCGTTTTCGGCATTACATGTATTTCACATGTATTTCGGAAGTTTCCCCAACCCGATGTATGAGTGAGGTGCGATCGTTGAGTGATTTTGAATGCTTTCGAGAGATTTTAGTATGAATGATAGAAAGGGAGATTTTCGTGAATTTTCTTGAATGACCTGGACCTTTTGTCAATGTCTATTTATAACATCGTTTGTCTATTTATAACATCGTTGTAAATAAGTCGGTCATTGATGAAAAATACGATTGCATGTAATTGAATTATTTTATTGAACTTGTGTTTTACTGAAGCAAACTGAAGAATTCTGATTTAAGAATTAAAAGGTTATTTGTATAATTGACTCATTTAATAGTTGAGTCTAGGTATTTATGGTTGTAACTTTTATTTACAGTAATCCAGTGTATTTGAGTTATCATTGATGTGACACCTTAGTATGATGTTTTGGTATGACAGCTCAGTATGATGTTATGATGATATTGCTGTGGGTGTAAACATATAAACTCAGTTCCATAAATTGGTGAGTTTTGTATAATCTGTGTTATTATATTCAGCTGTGTGTAATACAATTATAGTATTCAATGCTGGTGTAAATTATGATCTTAAAGATAGAATTGAATTATCTCCCATTGATAAAATCGCATTTCTGTATATTTTTTGTGGTATTTTTGAAATATGAATTATTGTATAAATTCATATTGATTTAATAGTATTCCAATAATTTACTATGATATGTAAGAGTTTCAAATCGCCAAATAGATGATTTTTATGAAACATTTTATTTATATTTTTGCAAGTTGAAGATTGGTGAAATCTAGCTGACTTTACCTTTTCGAATGTTTACACTGGATAGTTTATATAATGAAAATTGGCAATTTTACAGCTATGTCAAACAACACATGAAAATCAGTTCTTACTGAATTTAAAGATAAAAAAAAAAGTTCTTACTGAATTGAATATATTATGATGTGATTACTGTGATATTGATATATTTTTACTTAATATTGTTATTGTTATATTTAGTAGGCTTTAATTTAATTATAATAAAGAACCCATGAATTATAATGGTGTTATTTGGTTTATCGCCTGAAAACTACACCCTTTTACACTTCTTATAAGACACCCGCCGTGTTGAACATGTCAAATCCGGTAGTAAAGTCAAATCCGATAGAGGAAAAACAAACTTTAGTTGCAGAGGGAAAGATATGTTGTCATCTTGGAAACAGATATCCCATAGCGATCCGCAAGATCGTGATGTCGACCGTAAAACTTCTGCAGAAATGACTTTAAATTTTTGGTAACGTACCCTTGCTTAAGTAGTCTATTTGTAACCAACTGAGCTTAATCAAGGAAGTCACTGTAACGACCACAAGCCCTTGAGTAGCGAATGAGTTGTGAGATGTAAACTCCATATGCTGGTGCTTTTGGAATGTTGCTACAAAGAAAAGGGAAGTTGACTATTGGAAATGTAAAGTCATCGTGTTTGTCATACAGTCTAGTTTATAATGTACCTCTGTTGTCAATTTCAAGATGAAGGTCAAGGAACGAAGCCGATGTGGAAGTATCTGTAGTGTCCTTAATTTCAAGCTCTTTTGGATAAATAAGATGAAGAAAATCACCAAAGCGAGGGTTGTTTAGTGATAAAATATCATCTGTATAACGGAAGCTGAAATTAAAGGACTGGGCCATTTTTTTGTCTTTATTTTGAAGAAGCCCTTCAATGAATTCAGCCTCATAAGAGTGGAGAAACAGATCGGCTAAAAGAGGTGCACAGTTTGTGCCTATTGGAATTCCAATGGTCTGTTGAAAAACAAGTCCTCCAAACTGGACGAATATATTGTCGATGAAAAACTCTAACATTTTTATCCCTTCTTCCTCTGCGTATTTTTTCTGTGATTCTGAGTCATATTTCACAAAGTATGCTTTTTCTCTTCCTATGAAAATGTACTTGTATCTTAGTTCGCCGTTCTTACGGAAGAAACATCTATGAATGATATCTTTCAGCCGAGATTTCAGTTGTTCATGGGGAATGGTAGTATAAAGTGTGGAGAAGTCAAATGTTTTAATGCTGTTACAATGGGATAATGATCTTGATTTTAGGATGTCAAGCAGATCTTAAGAGTTTTTAAATATCCACATTTCATTTACACCACTTCTTGAAAAGCTAGTATCACAGTATTTTTGAAGGCCCCCCTTTTACGGCTGTCAAGATGGAGGTTAAAAGCTTAGAAAGAGGTTTTGTGGAACATTTTGCAGATCCTGCGATGTATCGTTGTTTGCATGGGCATTAGTGTAACTTTGGTAACCAGTACGTGGAAGGAAGATCGGTGTCTTCATCTTTGGTCGAAATTCCAAAGGAAAGCAAAGCAGATTTATGGTTCTGTAATATCTCCTTCTTAGACAGAGTAGTAGGTGTGTATGTTGGATTGCCCTGGGAGTTACCAATGCCTAGTTCTTTCTTTAAACATTCGATTGAATGATTTTTACATATAAAAATGATGTTATTAGGGCCTTATCTGCCGGAACAACAACATATTTGTCATGAATGGAGGACAAGTATCTGGCAACATCGGCATTTTGGAAAATGGATGATGCTTTAGTTCTCAATGACCCTTGTTGCTGACTAATTCTTTTAAGAACCATGGACCTCACAGCCTTAATCCACTCCGAAAGAGAACCAATACATGTTTATGGTTGAAAATTTTAGATGCTATCGGTGAAGTATAGGTATATGAGATGATTTGAATTGATGTGTCTTTAAAATATGTAGGTATTTTGTTTTTTACATTTTTGTGATGCAGTATATTGGCAAGGTTGATGGCATCCAAACCCTTATTAGCAAATTTTATTGGTAGAAACGAACGGTGTTCTTCTACATTTGCATGTTCTTTAACAGGCTGGAATAATCTGTGTTGACCAATATCAAGGATAACTGCGTCTAATTTGTATAAAGATGAGGATGGGTCAGTAACAGAATTTTCTAAAGATTCTTTATACAGTGCATTGAATTTAGTTAGTGGCAACGGGTATAGTTTTGTTCGAATATGATGCATTCCTAGAGGTTTGCAAACAAAAGGAAGAAGACCTTTTATTGATACATCATGAAGACTTGGGAATGTATAATGGCGATGGCCATGACTTCTTTTACGTCTAGGATTGTTGTGAAAAATACGTTTTACATTTACATCGTTGCATTTAGGGCTAGATAGATTACCTATAATATCAATTTTGTCATTGCAACCATATGGTATTGCAGTGCCTAATTTACGTATCCCGTATTCTTCTTTTTGTCTACGTAGAGGTGTACTAATGCTAGGATTATTACTAGGGTGGTAAATTTTTTCTAGAATGTGAAATTTTATAGAGAGAATAGAATTATCGGGTTGGTTAAAATGTAAGTAAACGGTAGGAAATTTCATTGTGTTGATCCCTGATCTATGGCCATTCATGCGTTCGTTCAGTCTCCCTTTTGTTTCTACAACATAAATAAGGCCACATAAATTGCATTCTATACCGTACACAAGATTTTTAGACGCACAATTAATATCGTCATAGCTTCTAGTATGATACGTCTTTTTTGTGAAATTACTAGTGAAGAAAGTATCTGTTATTAAAATAGTACATGTTTTACAGTTTTTTATCCTACATTTAGAGATTGTACAATGTTGTTCATCATCATTATAATTAAAGGTGTCATGCAGATGAGACCGAGCATGGATGAACTTGTGGCTTGAGATCAGAATTTTTATACTGGAAAGGTGGGTCACTTGATGTTACATATGAGGTGGTAGTATTGACAAGTTTTGGATGCACTCCTGCCTTACAAGATGTCACCGTGTCCATGATATCATCAGGTTGGGGCCTTTTTATACTGGGCGACGCCCAAGCCAGTATGGTTTTGTTGTTTCTCAATTTCATGCTGAAATAGTAAAATAAGCTACTGAGTTGATGATGCCCTCGGGGACAAATTGTCCACCAGCAGAGGCATCGACTCAGTGGTAGTAAAGTAAGTGAGAACCGAGCCGTCAATCAAAAGAACGAACAATCCATGGACTATGGCAACATCGGACACACTAAGAAACAAGGATACCACTTAAGTACGGGATAAAAAAGAAAAATGGAGACACACGTACAGATGAACAACACGGACCCAATAAAAACCATGGGTGAGACCAGGTGTACCGGTAGAGTAAGCATCTCCTGCTTCTTATAAGACACCCGCCGAGTTGAACATGTCAAATCCGGTAGTAAAGTCAAAAACGATAGAGGAAAAACAAACTTTAGTTGCAGAGGGAAAGATCTGTTGTTATCTTGGAAACAGATATCCCATAGCAATCCACAAGATCGTGATGTCGACCGAAAAACTTCTGTGGAAATGACTTTAAGTTTTTGGTAACGTACCCTTGCTTAAGTAGTCTATTTGGAAGCAACTAAGCTCTATCAAGGAAGTCACTGTAACGACCACAAGCCCTTGAGTAGCGAATGAGTTGTGAGATGTAAACTCCATATGCTGGTGCTTTTGGAATGTTGCTACAAAGAAAAGGAAAGTTGACTATTGGAAAAGTAAAGTCATCACGTTTGTCATACAGTCTAGTTTGTAATGTACCTCTGTTGTCAATTTCAAGATGAAGGTCAAGGAACGAAGCTGATGTTGAAGTATCTGTAGTGTCCTTAATTTCAAACTCTTTTGGGTAAATAAGATGAAGAAAATCACCAAAGCGAGGGTTGTTTAGTGATAAAATATCATCTATAATACGGAAGCTGAAATTTAAGGACTGGGCCAGTTTTTGTCTTTATTTTGAAGAAGCCCTTCAATGAAGCCCTTTTATCTAAATGATAAAAAGATAATGTTCAATGGGAATTCTAGCGTTTATTTCACTACAACTGACATGCAGAAGATCATTTAAGTAGATTAAAACTTTTCAAAAGGTCTGATTTCGACTCTTCTGTCCGAAATTGTATGAAAAATGGGAATTTTCCGTTTTTCAGAATTTTTCTGCTGTTTTTACTTTGAGATGAAAATACTTCATGAAATTGATACATTACTTGAAAATGTTGATTAAATATCGTTTCATCATATCTAAGCAATTAGAAAGTATGCTTTTAAGCCTTTTAGACTAACTACAGTCTCATAAATAACAAACATTACCCCCTACCACACATATTCAACACAATTTATTTCATTTTATTCAGCTTGAAAAGCTTTTAACATTGTATAAAGGTCCAATGACATATCATTTTCAAACACCAAACACACTGAGCCTCCCATTTATCAAAAATAAGATCATGCGCCCGGTTTATGGGCAGTTATTCAGCGATTTAACTTTGAATTTCGGAAAATTTTGAAATACTGAAAATTCCCATTTTTCACGATAATCGTCCAAAATATTCAATTTTACCCATATTTTGTTGTCAAAATTACATATTATGATGTATCAAATGCATCTTTTGCAAAGAAAGTAAAACATTAGTCATATTGGTCATATTTTGGAGATTTTTAAGTTTAATTTTGTTGGGGTAGTGGTTAGATTTTTAGTATTTAGAGACTAATTGAACACTCGTTATTTTTCTAAACAGTGTTTTAAATAAAATATGTATCGGTTAAGACAATACATTGGCATATCTGCAGATAAATCCTCTAGGTTTGCCACATATAACGATTTAAAAGTGAATTTTGGACAAATCTGAAATGCAAATATTTCCAAATTTTATCAATTTTGGACAAAATTTCGAGTTTTAGCTGACAACTGGGATTTGAAATACCAAATCATGATAGTATTCATGCAACTTTGTTATATGCAACGCAGAATTTGTGTGTGGTTGTTATTTTTATCCCAACATAGAAAGAATATTGACAATTTTGGGGGAATGTGTTTGGGTAGGGGTAAGATTTTTGGTATCTAGAGTCACATTCAACACCCCTTGTATTTCTAAACAATGTTTGAATACATCTTATGTATCGCTTAGAACAATTAATTGGCATATCTGCAGATATGTTCTATAGATTTGATACATATTGCGATTTAACAGTTGACTATGGACAAATCTGAAATGTTGAAAATTCCCATTTTTCATCAATTTGGGGAGAAATATTGAGTTGTAGTTAGCTATGGACAAATCTGAAATACTGAAAATTCCAATTTTTCATACCAAATCATGATGTAATTGATGCAACATTGTCATATACAACATACATTTTGTATGTTCTGGTTATTGTTATGCGAACATAAGACCAAACATCACCAATTTCAGGGAAAATTTGGTGGGATAGAGGTACAATTTTCGCATATAACACTCCTTGTTTTTCTAAACTATGTTTTCAGACAACTAATGTATTGCCTAGAACAATTAATTGGCATATCTGCAGATCTATTCTTTAGATTTGATATATATTGCGATTTAACAGTGAACTATGGACAAATCTGAAATGTTGAAATGTTGAAAATTCCCATTTTTCATCAATTTGGGGAGAAATATTGAGTTGTAGTCGACCGATGGCTGTTAAAATACCAAATCATGATGTAATTGATGCAACATTGTCATATACAACATACATTTCGTATGTTCTGGTTATTGTTATGCGAACATAAGACCAAACATCACCAATTTCAGGGAAAATTTGTTGGGCTAGGGGTAAGATTTTCGGTATTTAGAGTCACATATAACACTCCTTGTTTTTCTAAACAATGTTTAAAGACAATTTATGTATTGCTTAGGACAATTAAATGGCATATCTGCAGATATATTCTACACATTTGACATATATTGCGATTTAACGATGAAATACGGACAAATCTGAAATGTTGAAAATTCCCATTTTTCATCAATTTTGGGAGAAATATTAAGTTTTAGTTGACCAATGGCTGTTGAAATACCACATTCTGATGTAATTCATGCATTAATGTCATATACAACACCAGTTTTGCTTGCTCTAGTTATTTTTATATGAACATAGACAAAAAATTGACAATTTCAGGGAAAATTTGTTGGGGTAGGGGTAAGATTTTCTGTAATCAAAGTCACATTTAACACTCCTTGTTTTTCTTAGCAATGTTTTAAGACATCAAATGTGTCGCTTGGTACAATTGATTGGCATAGTTGTAGAAATATCCTCCAGATTTGGTATATATAACGATATAACAGTGAACTTTGGACAATTCTAAAATGTTGAAAATTCCCATTTTTCACCAATTTCGGGCAAAATATTGAGTTTAAGTCAACAAATGGCTGTTAGAATATAAAATCATAACATAATTTATGCAACATTGTCCTATACAACACACATTTTGCGTCTTCTGGTAATTTTTATGCGAAAATAGACAAAAAATTGACAATTTTAGAGTAAATTTGTTGGGGTGGGGGTAAGTGTTATTGATATATGATGTATATGTTAACTAAAAACGGTCATTATTTGTTATGGTTGTAAAGCTAATATAATAAGCTTTCATTTCATACCTTTTTTAAATGATATTTGTTTACTAAAAAATAATAATTGGCAAAAGAGAGACAAAAATTATTCCAAAACGAAATTATTCAAAGGTATTGTATTTGGTATATTTGAAAATAAAATATTGGTCATTTAAAATATGTTAACATTGTCTTAAACTGTTTTATATTAAAGAAAATAGATTGAAAAGCTAAAAACAATTTTCAGAATCGGGAATTAAGATGCACTTCGTGTTCTCTAGACCATCAAACTTAAGCAATTTCAATGAAAATATCGGTTTTTTCGTCAATATTTCATTGGGGTAGGGGTACGTTTAATTGCGCTATGAAACGTATTGGACAGAGAAATCTTAAAAACTGGGATTCTTTGTGAAGCTTATATAATAAGCAATCATTTGAAACCTTGTTTATATAACTTGAAGGCTAGAAAAATGTGAGCAAAGCTCACGTTTATCATACCTCCAGCTCCCCCGGAAAAACAAGATCAAATCAAAAATCAAATGAAAATAAATACATGGTGCACTATGGAAATGTATACTGAACATTCTGTGAAAGTTTCGTTGGATTTCACCAAGTAGTCTAGGAGGAGTTGTCGCCACAAAGTGTGTACCCCTATGGCGGATGGAATAACGAACGGACGGACGGACGAACGGGCAGACACCATGATCACTACATACCGCCCGCTAAAGTGGGGGGTATAAAAATAAAATAAATAAAACACCCCAAAACTGCAAACTGAAATAATGTAGCGTATAAGAATTTCGATGTCTCCTTCTATACATATCATTTTGTGATTTAATCAAAACATCTGGAAGAGTTGTAAAACTAATGACTAGACAATTACAGTATCAAATACTATAAAGGGAATTTCATATTTAACTGCTGTTTCAAAATTATTTAAAAATATTTAATAAAAAAATCATACAGCCAGAAGATAAGTAAGTGAGAACCGAACCGTCAGTCAATGATATAATGACCTACCGCCATATTGTCGAGTTTATACCTTTCAGATATTACACATTTTTCTGACATACCGTGAAATATTTAAATCTACAGGTCAGGTTTCCTTCTACGAAGTTCAGTCCTGGTACAATGAATTTGTGACATGGCTTCAGACTTATATCACATAGACTGTTGAAAGCTCGTGGTGATAACTTTGGTGCTTGAGTTTTCTCAACATCACATGCGGCTCCAAAATACTGATCGTTGCAGACACATGTCCCTGTCAATAAAAGATTAGAACTATTCCGTTTCCAAAGCATAAACATATGTACAAAATAAGACTCAAACACCATGTTTCTTTATGTTTTGTTGTTCGTAATAAACACTTTGAATAGGGTATGTAGGCGTCGTCATATGACCCCCGAAATTCACGAGATTTGAAAAGCTGCCTGGCCAAACAATGACTTTGCAGCATTATAACGTAAATTTGTGATTGAAACATCAGATGATTTTGATAAAAATGCAACTGCAAGGTACAATTAAGTACCTGAAGGTGAAAAAATTGAACGAGACTTACAGACCCTATGAATAGCTGAAGAAAACCATTTTTCCGGTAAGTACACATTACAAAGGGAAGTAAGTACATCACGAAATTAAAACTATCAAATATATAAAGATATATAATTCGAATTTTCCTTATGTCTCTAAAAGAATGCATACAGTATGTCGTATTTGTAATAACAAATACAAGCTACGGTTCAATCTCATTTTCTCTGTGTGTGTTTGTATTTAAAAATCAAAATATCTGTATGGCATAAGGAAAATTTGAGATTCTATTCTCGGCTTCTGCTCATTTTAAAAAAAGCAGAAATGTTGGTTCCAGCTCACGTAGATCGGTGCTGGCTGGATTCTGCATCGAAGAAAATACATGCATTGATAGTAACAGATTTCTTACTGCTAAGTTAATTAATTTCTAGTACTTTGAAATCATTTGGAATATATGTAATATGAGCACGGGTTTCTGGTTTTCCGAAACTAAAACCATTACCCTCTTAACATCTTCCAGTCCATAATCGGACACATTGCTAGGATTATTAGTAAAAAAGAAATTGGGGGTTGTGTGCAACAGCACTTTCATCATGAGCATAAACACCGTTTTTTTAGGTTAACACACTGTTGATTAAACTTGATATTCTCCTATTCTTACATATCATGACTAAGATATGTTAAAAAAATAAGAACTTATAATAACAGACATTAAGCATCGGTTCCGGGGCACCTGATGTCACTCTTGTTTATTGAGAGTTCACACTGTAAGTGCTTTAGTTTTTTGTGTTGTATATGTAACGTTCGAGCGTTTTGTAGGCATGTGGTGTCTTTGGTCTTCCGTCTTTTGGTGCTCTTGCTTTTGCCTTGTCTCTGGACTTTGATTTGTGTAATCTTGTGCTTTGTTCCTTCGGTATTCTACTGCCGTTGTTTTGCTGATAGAAACATGAAAATTCTTGCATTGAGAGATTTTATGAATATGTAAGAGTATTTGTATTGTTCTTATTTCTTAACCGTTAGAATAATTAAAATAAACAAATAAAAAAAAACAAAAAAAAACAAAAAACAAAAAAAAACAAAAACAAAAACAAAAAACAAAAAAAAACAGTTAGTCAACACATAAGAAATGTAAAGAAAAACATATTTATTTAACTGACTGTGTCATTACCTTCTATACAATCACCATTTCCAGAACAGTTTTTAGGACATGTTGCAGTTTGTATTAATTGAAAAATAGACATCTCTTTTCCTTCTGGTGTAGTCTCATTTGTCTTTGTCAAATTTTCTACTTTAGAAGCTACGTTCAGACATGAGGTCCCAAAATTGTCTACGCTGATAGCATCCCAACTAGATTCGCCGGTCAGCTGTAAAATACATATAAGGTGATTGATCCGGATAACCGATAATAAACTATTGCAAAAATACAGTAAAACAATATGAAATAATAAATACACTAACAAAAGAAGAACACAAAACAAAATGGAAAATTATGTTTAATCTTACATGTTTGATGAGTCTGAGACATTTTATAAATCAAACAATAAATATATTTACAACAGAGGAAGACACAATATATTGTTATTAAAGTTATTAATTAATTTGTTTTTTAGATACCAGAAATTATCAATTTCACGAGCAACTTAAACTCTTAGGATTGTTCATAAAGTACCACAGACTATACTCTTCCTAACACATTACAATACATTGTATGTCTCGAAATTTTACAAGATTTGTTAACAATTTGTATATGGAAGTTGCTTTTAATAAAACGGTATTTAGCTCTCATTTAACATATTTCTGAAACGTTGAGCTAATATGCGAATGGAATAGTATGTAGGACGACGTAATTTTTTAGTCTTCATTAACGTATTGAAAATCTCAGGCGAAAGTACTATATTGTAGGAGATACTTTCCATATTAGCAGAGAAAACATATGCAAACAACGACTTCTACCTTTTAGGCGCAACACTGAAATATTGTGAAAAAAAAACTCATTTGCTAAACTCGATATCTGTAAAAATACACTAGCCACAAAAAGAAAAGATACCTTTTTCTTTCACCAATTATTTTTAAACCGTAGAATAAAATTGTTTTTAAGTCAAACGATAGTAAGAAGAACCATAAGGCAGTTTTAATCATTAAGATTACTCGAAACAACGACAGTAGAATACCAAAGGAACAAAGCCCCAGATTACATAAATCAAACTTCAGAGACAAGGCAAAAGCAAGAACACGAGAAGACGGAAGACCAAGGACACCACATGCCCACAATACATACAAAAAACTAAGGCACTAATAATGTGAACTCTCAAAAACAGAGTGACATCAGGAGCTCCGGAAGGGTAAGCATGTCCTGCTCTGTACACAGCACCCGTCACATGGTCAGTGAGGAATATGTTTGAAAGATCTGTTAGGTTGTTAATTGGTTATTGTCAGTTTCTAACACTGAGACAAAACCAATTGAAAACCATGGTAGGTCTTACTTTCTAACCCACAAACATTACCACGGTGAAAGTTTGAAAAACTTTTGTAATCACTTTAGTATTCAATTATGGACAAGGACAAATCGGTACCACAAACATCACTGGGGAAGACGAAACAAAATTTAACAAGACAACACAAAAAACTAAAGCATTGACAGTGTGAAATCCCATAAAAACCGAGAGCGACATCAGGTGGTCCGGGAGGGTAGGCATGTCCATTTCTGTATACAGCACCTGTCAAACTGTTAGTGGGTCAATCCAGGGTAAAGTCAAAACCGGTAATGTCAAATCCGGGAAGACGTGAATATAGCTGATATGTCAGTTTTCATTTGTGACACTGACATTTCATATATATCTATGATGTCTAGTTGACGGCCATAGAATTTCTGAAGGGACGAAAGTAACAACGGCTGAACGTATCCCTGGCGCAGCAGTTTTTGTGAAAGTGCCTTTGCTCTTTCCACAAAGTCACTGTATATACTGCACGCTCTACAGTAACGAATTGTGAAATATACACTCCATATACTGGGGATGCAGGTATATTTCTGCAGAGAAAGGGAAAGTTCACAATTGGAAAGTCAAAATCATCACGTTTGTCATATAATATAGATTTCAGACGTCCATGTTCGTCAATGTATAACAAAAGGTCAAGGTATGAAGCACAATTGGGTGTATCGGTTGTCTCTTTAATTTCAAGTTCACTGAGGTGGATGCGATGTAAATATTCTTTAAATCTTGTGTTATTATCGTCTATATATCTGAAGCTGAAATTAAAAGTCTGAGCTAGTTGTTTTTGTTTCTGTTGTATCAGCCCTTGAAAATCTTTGCTACATACAAAAAAATGGAAATGTCTGCTTAAAGTGGCACACAATTTGTTCCCATAGGAATCCCTATTGTCTGCTGAAAAACGCGGCCTCCACATGAACAAAATGTTGTCGATCGAAAATTCGAGCACCTTAATCATGTCATTTTCACTGTATTTCTTGATTGACTCAGTGTGGTTCATAACAAAATATGCTTTATCTATTCCTATTACCAAATAGGAATACTTGAGTTCTCCGTTTTTGGTACAGAAACATTGATACATCAGATCGGAAATTACTGTTTGAAGTTAATTATGTGGAACCGTTGTATAAAGGGTAGAAAAATCAAAAGTTTGAATGCTCTTGCAGTATGCGAGACTGTTTGAGGAGAGCCGTTCAAGGAGATCTTTTGAATTTTACAGAATCCATATCTGATTAACGCCGCCCGAGGAAAAGGCTTTTTCGCAGTAGCTTTTTAGACCATCTCTAACTGCAACCAGTAAAGTGGTAAGGAGTTTGGATAGAGAATAATGTGGTGCATCTGGCAGATCCTGTAATGAAAGTAGAATTGCCAGATGAAGTGTCCATACCCATCTCCTTAACAAGACAGTCTAAATAGTGTTTCTTACATACAAACACAAAATTGTAACTGCAGGTACTATAACGTATTTTTCCTGGCGGTTTGTCAATGTTTTTGCAACAAGAGGATCATCAAATATACTAGGCGTTCTAGTTTCCATTGATGTTTTCAAGCGCTGGATACGATTAATGATTAATGACTTAATCCACTTGATCCAGTCTTACAATGTCTCCACATCTTCTTTTTCTTTCTTCGCCCACACTCTGGCATAGTCCTCAACTGCATCCATTATAATTTTGAAGTTATAATTCCAGTTGATGTGCTGGGGTTCAGGGAAATTTGGACTTTTTCAAAAAATATCTCGTAATGTTTGGTTTTCAACAAAATCTAGGTCACCCGTTCTCACGTGTCCAGCATGGGCAGGAGGAGTAGGTGCAATCAGGCGGTTTGACTTTAAAGTCATTAATCTGGAAATCACGCAATACCCGTTTGTGATTGAAAATAGTGGTTGCAATAGATTTAGTGTAGAAATAAGAGATAAATGGATCAGATTGGTCTTTGAAGTAAGGGGGTGGTGTAAGATTTCACTGTTTTGTTGTGTAAAATGTTTGAGAGATTAATGGCATCTTGGACTTTGTTAGCAAACTGAATTTTAAGAAATGATCGGTTTTAAGGTTTATTTGCAGAAGTTGTTACGGGTTTGAACAGTCTGTGATTGGCGATGTCCATAACGATAGCTGTTAATTTATATTCCAGATAATGCCAGTCAATCACAGATGAATCTAAACATACTTTGTTAAACGAATGAAAGTGGCAAGGGAATACAATTTTGTACGAATGTGATGAATACCTAGTGGCATTTTCATAAATCGAAAAAGACTATTAATTGAAATGTCATGTATATTTTGGATTCTGCATATGCGCATTTTGACAACTTATGTCTCTTCAGTGCAGATAAAATCAAAATATTCAAAATGATGACGTCACAAGACGCCATGAATATTGATTTGTGTTTTTCCAAAAGTGAATTTTTATGAAAAATGTTTGAATAATGTAAAAAATAAAAAGATTATTTTGATCTCAAAAGTGTGACAAGCAAAACGTGCATCGTAAAAAAATCAAAACGCTTTTAATCCATTTTTTTTAATTTGTTACCTAAAAAATTTTGAGAGCGTATAAATTCGTTACACTTTTTTCAATACATAGAAATTTTCATACATTTCTAAGTTGTTTCTTGCACTAATGTTTCGAAAATGGAGAACAAATCCCGACTGTACCGAACAAAGTGGTTTCAAACATTTACGAAAAAAAAAAATCCGTGAAATCGAAATTATATCAGTATTTTTTGAATTTGTTTTCATTTTTAGATCTTGAGGAGCTCAACAGCTAATCAGACTATTTTTATCTTCCTTGTTTTAGACTCTTGTAAGCAAATCAATCACAAAACCTTAAAAGCTGATTTACGAACTTTTTACGACGTTTGACGACATCCGCCAGAATCTTTTTTTCTGCAGTATAACTTTCATACACCTCAACTTTTATTGTATTTCTTTTGAAATGCCTGTACTAAGTCAGGACCATTTCGGTCGACAATTTTGCTGGTAGCTTCCACCTGATTTGTCTTTTTGTCTCAGGGACTCCGGCTCTTGACGACTCCATTCTGTAATTTTGTAATTACCCCAATGGTAACAGTATTTTTTTCCTCGACTGTTTATACTTATGATTTTATGATATTTGTAATCTTGTTATCGTTTTTTTTTGTGTGACAAGTAAATATGTGTGAACTCTGTTGCGTTTTTTCCATTAGATATTTGCAGAATGAAAATATTTTTTTACGAATGTTACACTTACACGAATATCTGCAATGCATTTGTCTATGTAACTTGATGAGTTGACAGACTTGACATTAGTATCACAGACTGAAAACGAAGGAGAATTCAGCAAAGCGTTAGTACATTGCTTTCTTGCTTTTTCCTCTGTCCAAGAATTCTTCCAATTCAAATCGACCTGTAATACACATTGTAAGTTAAATTTACTTGAATATAATTGTAAATCGACCAGAATAAAGGAAAGAAAAGTTTTGTGTTAGATCTGTTCATACAATTTTTCTTCGATGTTTCTTGAGCCAAACAATTCACAACGTAACAGAATAATAGGATTTTTTTTTAGTGTACCAAGTTTAAACGGCAACTGGTGTAATGCAAATCTGAAAACTGCAATGTTTTTGTTCAGAAAATATTCATACTACTTTAACTACACATATCACGGAAGTAGTATATATTTGGTTTTCAATTAGTATTTGTCGAGGTGCCCGTCGAGGTGCTGTTTAGGTGCTTCTGTATGAATACTATATGAATGCCTTCGAGGTGCTGTCGAGGTGCTATCAGTGTTGACCTTTGGCCTTGCCGCATATGGTCTCGCCTTTAGTTTTGATCTTGCCTATTCAAGTGCTTACATGTATGTACAAATATTTGATTGGTTCGTATTTGTCGAGGTGCTATTGTTCTAATAGTATCTTCTATGGCTTCGAATTTGTCGAGGTGCTACTGTATTAATACTATACATTATGGGTTCGTATATGTCGAGGTGCTTTGTTATTCCTATTATATATCATGGGTTCGTATTTGTTGAGGTGCTTTCGAAATAATACTATATATTATAGGTTCGTATTTGTCGAGTTGCTATTAAATTAATATTATATATCACGGGTTCGTATTTGTCAAGGTGCTGTCGAATTGCAGTCGAGGTGGTGAAGTACTCTTAGTGTTTCGGCTTTGGCCTCGCCTTATTTCGGGCTATGTATTGTTCTTTCAAAAATGGTTTCCTTGGTGAAATTTGGTCTCGCCACATGTGTCTCTTTTTCATCTAGGCTTTAGGGCTCGCTTTTATTCTGAACTATATACGAAATGAGATAGATACTGGTTCTTAACCCTAATCAAAACCCTAAACCTAACCAACCGTAATTCTTACCCTATTCTTTAGACTTTAACATTAACCTTAGATCTTAACCTTTTGCTGTTGTGATGTCTTTGTTCAGATATGTTATGACTTACACTATTCAACTCCAACCCTAACCCAAGCTTTTCTTTTGTGTTCTTTTATCCCAATCTTAACTATTGTATTTGTGCTTGTTTCTTTACCAGTGACCTAACCTTAACTTTTAGCCTTATACTTACATTAGTCGTCTTACTTTTTGTATGCAGTATTTTGTGTTTTCTCAATTCTTATACATTCGTTTTCTGATTTTGTTGTCTTTGTTCACTCCTCCTCTCCATCCTCTCAAATTCCCGAGATGAGCACGCGAGCAGCACAAGCAGTGAAAACGAGCAGCGTTAGCATACCTTTTAACGGCTAATTTATAGCTTTTCCCACCACAAGATACAAGGCACTTGTCACCACCACCACTTACCGCTGAATTCCCGAGATGAGCATGCGAGCAGCACGAGCAGCGAAATGAGCACACGAGCAGTGAAAACGAGCAGCGAAATGAACACGTTGACATACCCTTAAATAGCGAATTTGTCGCTTTTCCCACCGCATAACGACTGTAGCAGCAGCAGCAGCAGCAATATCCCACACCGCACAGCGGCTGCAGCAGCAGCAGCAGCAATATTCCCGAGATGAGCATGCGAGCAGCACGGGCAGCGAGTTGAGCACGCGAGCATACCATTAAACAGCGAATATGTAGCTTTTCCCACCGCACAGCAGCAGCAGCAGCAGCAGCAGCAATATTCCCGAGATGAGCACGCGAGCAGCACGAGCAGCAAAATGAGCACACGAGCAGTGAAACGAGCACCCGAGCAGCGACATTCCCAATCTGACCGTATTTAAAGCTTTGTTCTGTAATATATCGTCATTCGTTCTTCGAATCCAGAGAGAGGAAGACGTCTATAAGGTATCACTGCGACCTTTGTGAATTCACGACCAATCGTCACTTCAATCTCGTACGCCACAAGAATCAGAAACATGACATGGAAGATACTTCGCCAAATGAATCGGATACAGAGTCTAACGTATCAGAGGAAAGCAATTACGAATCTGTATATAGCAACAAAGAAAGTAATGACTCTAACACGTCACAAGAGTCCACGGACGAAAGCACTGACGATGAAGAAGACCAAGAGTCTCCATGGAAGCTGATCGTGAATCAAACATTTGACCAAGTTGAACCAGAATACACCAAAAAAGTAGAAGAGTTGTTGGAAGAAGGACACGACTCCGAAAGGGCTCGTTTAGCCGCATATGAAGACATGAATAAACTTTTTAGAGACCATATGAGAAATCAATACCTGGAAACGGTGTTCTGGATGCAGGATTTCAACAAAGATTCAATTCACAAAAAGATCAGAGATACAACCAAACGTTTAAGAGATGAAGAAGACTACGACACCAGGGATTCTTGGCAATATGCAGTGAAGAAATGAAAATATCTGCTAGATGACGTATTGGATGGATTCGAACCACCACCAATTGAAGACAGCAACGACTCGATGTAAATAAAAGAAGAGAAGAAAGGGGGGATGGGGTAATGCGGCCTATCCGTAGGGTCGCAAGTCACAAGCCTGGATAAACGCAGAGTGCCCCTTTTGAATATATACAAGAATTCATCCCTTGTAAAAATTTTGGACCCCTCATTACACCCCAAATATTAGAGATACAACCTCACAAATGTCACCATTCGATTTAGAATGACAAAGTTACCCCGAATACATGTATAACATGTCATTAGTACTTGACTTACAAACAAATGAAATTTGGACCTTTTCCGAAATTTTGGACCCCTCATTACACCCCAAATATTAGAGATAGAGCTTTCTACATGTCACCATTCGAATAAGAATGTTAAAGTTACCCGAAAACATATCTAACACTTCTATATTCCTGGACTTGTGAAAAATCGTATTTTCGACCGTTTTCGAAATTTGGACCCCGATATCTTCCAAACGGTAAGAGATAGAGACTTGAAACCTTCACCAATCGCTGCAGAAATTCAAAGTTACCCCGGATTGATATATACATTGTACGGGAAACGAACGATAACTCGGATAAACTCGGACAGCCGTATTGGGCCTCGGCGTTGCCTCGGCCCAATACGACTGTCCTTGGACATAATACAGGACCAATATGAAAAATCCCATTCTATAACCCTATATTATTTCAAAAGCACCTCAACAAATACGAACCCATGATATATAATAGGAATAAAAAAGCACCTCGACAAATACGAATCCATGATATATAATAGGAATAAAAAAGCACCTCAACAAATACGAACCCATCATATATAATAGGAATAAAAAAGCACCTCAACAAATACGAACCCATGATATATTCATAGTTTTCATAACGAGAAAGAATTGTATATCGATGGATATCAACTAGAGTTATGTAATTTCAAAATATAATAAACGAGCTTTTGGCGAGTTTATTATATTTGAAATTACATAACGAGAGTTAATATCCAGCGATATACAATTTTTTTCGAGTTGTTAAAACAATTTCTCTTATGATTTTCATAATATTCAGTGCCGAACTGCTGTTTTTGTTTCAAACAACAACACCGTTGCTAGGTAACGTTAATCACGGCTAACGAGATTTCACAGTGGTCCAATAAAAACATCGGAAAAATAATAGCACATCACGCGTGATGTGTTATTACTTGACGCTCGATCAATGAAATTCCTGTAAAAGCGATTCAACAAGTTCATATCTAACTCCGGCTACAAAGTCTCGTTATGTACCACAAATAACTATTCGTGCAAGGAATAGATAATAAGCGTGCATCATAAGAGAAAATAGGAATAACAAAGCACCTCGACATATACGAACCCATAATGTATAGTATAAATACAGTAGCACCTCGACAAATACGAACCTATGATATATAATAGGAATAACAAAGCACATCGACATATACGAACCCATGATGTATAGAATTAATACAGCAGCACCTCGACAAATTCGAAGCCATAGAAGATACTATTAGAACAATAGCACCTCGACAAATACGAACCAATCAAATATTTGTACATAAGCACTTGAATAGGCAAGACCAAAACTAAAGGCGAGACCATATGTGGCGAGGCCAAAGGTCAACACTGATAGCACCTCGACAGCACCTCGACCAATACGAAGGCATTAATATAGTATTCATACAGAAGCACCTCAACAGCACCTCGACGGGCACCTCGACAAATACTAATTGAAAACCACATATATACTACTCACGGAACCAATTAAGTTTTTCACCAAAAAGAACCTGGTCTAGCTGTCTACATTTGTTGATCTATAATTACAAACTCTAGTTTGAAATCGATATTTCCAAAAAAGTAACTTATCAAGCGCGCTAAGTATTTCAAAAACTAAACGAAAAAAAAGTTTTGAGTAAAATTCTACAATCTATTAACAACTTAAACGAACGAACATTGTCTAGCATACCTGAAATGTGAATAACGAACATTTTGTAACGATTTGCACACACTTGTACATACCTTGGAATAGTAAGTATTGCATTAACGTGGTATAGGGTCTGTAAGTCTCGTCGTGTAACTCACGATAATCCACGATAAACAGGCAATTCATGACACTAGCAGATATGATTTGATCTTGTTTGGCCATTTTGATCTTATCACGATCTTGACAGGCTTAACAAAGTTTTGTTAAGACAGTGTAAGATTTTAAGTTGGCTTTCAAGATAATTGATTTCAAGGACGATCAAAACGTGTAAAGACAGTCTAAGATTAAACAAGATAGACTTGTAAATTCCATTTAGGAACAATCATGACGAATTCAGTTTGTTAAGATCAAACAAGATGCCGATTTGATCTTGTTTGCTCTTGACAAACTTAACAAATCTTGATCGCCCTTGAATGCAGTCATCTTGCTTGATATTGAAAAACTGAACAGGTCTAGATTGTCCTTGAAAGCAATTATCTTGAAATACTACTGAATATCTTACACAGTCTTAACAATATTGTGTTAAGCTTGTCAAGATCGTGATAAGATCAAAATGGCCAAACAAGATCATAACATATCTGCTAGTGTGAACTCTTCCCGCCAAAACATGACGTCTGAGCATTATGACGTTCAAATTTTTGTTTGAAACGTCATGTATTTGTGTTCAAAATGTAACTTCCGGGTACAATTTTTGATCCCAGAAGTTCCAAAATTGTACGAGATTTACAGGCCCTTTTACAAACAGAAAATACCACGACTCAATAAAATACAGAAATATTATCATTATAGAAAAATGGATGAAATATGTCATTATGGAAAAGAACTCTTGAAATTCACGCTGTCTTAAAAACACCACACAGCAGACATGGAAATAATCAGCGAGACCACATTTCTCACCTACATTTACACTTTGGACACATCATTTCTCGGATGACCTATAAAATGAAGTGCCGCAGGTGCATTACCTGTTGACAAAGCCGGTGTCACTCCTAAAGGAGTTCGCATCCTTCTAATGTCTTACACTTGTATCTGTCGAATGGGCTTTCAGCATACTGCAGTACTAAAGATAGATACTATACATACATGAATCATAACTTAAACATACCACGAATTCTTTCGATTCTTTATTTGATTACAAATAGAGGATAACAGTAAACACCTATAATGGCGGAAAATTACAATCAAAAGCCAAAGTTCACAAGCAAACTGCACTAGAAAAACACCAATGAAGACATGAGACAATCATAAATAACGATACGAACTCGGGATAGCCGCACTTTGTACCGGCAATAGCAAGAGCCAGCGGTAGGGTTAAACCGGTAAGTGGGTACCAAAACATCCCCTTTTCTATCCCGTCTCCCTAAAGGAATAAAACCTAAAACAGGTAGACTAGTAACTCTATGACAACTTTCTTGAAAAAGGAAAAAGTATATGACAAAACGTGATTCAGAAAGATGGTTCAAAGAGTGCTCGCCTTTAAACTGCCGGCTAGCTAAAGGAACCTAGTCTGCTGGTAAAGCGCTGTCGAACTACGGAAGAAAAATCAAACTCAAACTTCCCGAATTTTTGGAAAAGAGCGGTCATGTATTTAAGTATATCTGTCACTAAGATTTCGCAGAAAATGCGAATGTTTATTACTGTCCTTTTTAACCCATATTTCTTCACTTACTTCATCTCTTATTTCCATAGCATACAATACAAAGCCAATTTTACCCTCAAGTTTACTCACTTCAACGCTCACTCCACCTGTTATGTTCATAGCATACATCACTGGAGCATCATCGTCATCAAACTCCGATAAATCACGACGATGTCTTATCAATAGCCCTGGTTTATAGGTATCACTTGATAACGATTGGTGATAAAAGCTGGAAACGTCTCTTTCTGTTCGAAGGTGTCCCTTTTTGCAAGGAGCCCTGTATACTTTGTTTCGTATTTGTAGCTTACTACATTGATCCAATGATTCTGTATAATTACACAAATAATGTGGTCTACCCCATGGAAATTTTTCAGCTTCTAATTTGCAAGTACAGTATGGTCTGGCATACAGCTTAGGTGGCTTTATATTACTAATGTTAAACAGACTTTCATCTTCTTCCCCACTTTTCAATCTGAAAACCAATGTTAAAATGATTGTGAGAATTAAGTTGATTATCTGTCATATTTATTATTTACTATTGTCTGTGAAATTTATAGGAGAAAGTTCCTTTTGTGATATAAAATAGATCTTGATATGATTTTGGGTATTAAGCTTTTAAATTTATGATTCTCTCTTTGAAAAGAAGTGTCAGTTGTTGTAATTGAATGTACAATGACTAAAAAATATCATCATTGCATATAGTATAGTGTATTGTTATTTAAAATTATAAGTAATTCTGTATTTGGTATGTTTAATTAAAAGGACATCACTGCAACTTAGTTCTAAACAGCGAGGTAGACCACCTTTCCTTTTGTAATATTATGCCTAAGAATCATTTTCATCGATGGCAAGTTTTCTTTTATATATGGAGGATCTGAAATTTTATGCTTCAATATTGCCCGACATCTATGCTTATCTTTTTATCAAAATTTTGTTTAAAATCTAAGGAGTACCTCACTCATGCATAGCTCTGTCCTTAGCTGATTTTTTGCTTCTCTATTTAGATCCTTTGGTTATTTGGTCTCTATCAGCCTTTACACGTATTTCGGTTTTTGGTTTTCAAAAATGCTTTGATTCGATCTGCACTGAAGAGACATAAGTTGTCGAAGTGCGCATATGCAGAAACCAAATTTACGGTAACTTCGGTAGTTTGTTATCTATGCTCAAAATATTTAAAAAAAAGCATGTTGTACTTTGTAGCTACCTCCATGACTCAGCAAAAGACTCTGGATCTGTCACTGGAGTTTCTTCTCCTCTTGGTATTAGATCATCTTCTGTGTTCTTATTCAAGTATCCGCATAGACCAGATGTCATGCCTTTATCTAAATTTGATGCCATGACTTGAAAAGTTTGAATACCGTAATAATCTTCCCCTGGACGAGTCACCTCGCCAAATACTAAAACAACTTTCGTTCCAGACATCGTCTCAATCTGTTTAAAAATAAATAAAATGTATTTTTCCGTATTTTCATATATTTATTGACAGTTATTGTTATCATGAAGGACAAAGATATTTTTATTAACTTGAACAACATTGATGTATCAATATCTTATTAGAAAACGGACAAGACGACTGTGACTCACAACAATGCAATGTGACGGGTGCAACGTATGGAGCAGATCCTGAGCATCGTTCAGCTAAATTGCTGAAACCAGTTTTAGGGCCTTGACTCTACTAGTGCTTTTCTATTATGGCGTTTTTATTCATTTTTATGTATTTTTTGTCTTTTATCCTTACATCTAAACGTCAGTGCCAAATCTATTTACTACAGAGCTTTAGAACTCTTAAACTAAAAAGAAAACAATACGACCATTCAATTTGTTATAATTCTGCCTTTTTTCTTTTAAATTCGGTTTATCTTGGATTTTATCGTGGTTTCATCTGCTTGCAGAATTGGCATCAAATAAAGTTAGGAGTATCTCCTTCATGAATAGCTCTGTCCTTAGCTGGTTTTGGCTTTTAGCTTACATTCTTTTGTTATTTGTGCTCTATCAGACACACAGATACGTTGACATCACAGACACAGATGTTACAGACTTTATGAAAATAATCATTCAATCAGAATTCTAAAAACAATTTTTATTGAGAGCGCACGTTTGTAAAAGAAAATGTTAATTGTGATATTTTATGTAATAAAATTGCAAATGAATGAAGAGATACATTTTCCCAAATATATCTGAATTGATTCCATATGTCTTGTCAGATAAAAAGAGTAAAGTGTTACCGTATATTTGTTTGTTCCTCCGGAAACACGCATATCCTCTTTATCACAAATTTTTTCAATTGCATATCTGTTTTGTCTTTCTCCGACATTGCAAAAGTTTGCAATGAAAACACTGTCTCCACTTCGAACTGCTGCACCACAATTACATAATGCTCCTCCTCCGACCTTCCAATAGTAGTCACATTTCTGATAGTAGGAGTGAACCTGGATAACGTATATTGAAGGCACTAACTGTATTTGTAAGTCATTCAGATACATTGAATAGTATATACAGCAATTGTTTGAGAATACTATAAAGTTTATAATGTTTCAAATATTGTATAAATTTCAAATTTTACCCTTGATACACCAACAAAGTTTACAGCAATGCATTTAGTATGGTCAGTTTATCCAGTTAAGACCTGGATTAAAGAAAGATATGATCAGCGCGTTTTGGATGCACCACAATTATAGCCTTTCTGCGTTTCGACTCGCCTCTTAATATGTCAAGGTGATTTTTGTTCCTTATCAAATATGTCCGGAAGAAAAAATAAAACACCTTAAAATTTGTTTGATATTAATATATTCAAACTTATAGGATAACGGACTTTTAACGTAAGCTGTGGGTTGTATTTTTCAGCTAAGCTCAATAACCAAACATCTCTTTTTTTCCACTTTATTCATAATTTAATTGATTGATCACATGATAGTTAATAAAGTTTCAACGATTGGACACGAAATATACAAAGCTTCTCTTATATTCCTTTTGAATCTAATGTTTAGTTTGTGTTCAATTTGACATATTTGTGATTTATGATGACTACAGCTATGCATACAGTATGGTTTTTATGTATTGTTATTCAACAGTAAAAAGTGCGAAACAACTTCCGATTGCAACGAGTTTCGAAGCCAGAACTTGACAGTTGCGGATGAAGATGATCATTTTTTTATATCTGGAGACACATACTTTTGTCGCGAAAACAACCCTGTAAAAATATATCAATTCATACCTCCACTGGAAATTTCTCGTGCTTGTACATAATGTATTCACCTTCTGTTTTATGAAAATCGTAATATCTAGAAAAAAAACAAGAGCCTATCAAGAGCCTGAGTTGCTCACCTCGAGTAAGGATCCAATAAACACCTTTGGTTTAATAATCAAAGAATCATTATCACAAAGTTTGATTTCAACTCACAGCTAGCAATATTCTAAATCGTAACAAAAACATATTGATTCAAGGGAACCAATTCTCTACAGCTGCTACCTAAGGACTGTTGTGGTCAAGTTTGTTGCATATGCTAAAAGGTTTAATACAGAAGTATCTTTCGAATTTTTCCGGTAGGTATTGACACGAATGTCAACCTGATGGATACGATTTTAAAGTGGTCGACCGGAGGAAAATGGTGTTCAAGTTCGATTTAAATTTCAAAAGTTGTTTCAGAGTACAAGATCTTTAAATGGGTTTTTTCATAGAGACCAATATGATGTTTCTGACTGGAAGACATTTTGGAAGAAATGCAAACATTTTGGAAACAATAATCTAAGGTCTATTGTGATTTGGTTCCAATTGGCCTAATAGCTTCAAATTGTCATGTGTTCCAATGTTAAAAGATAAAGAGGTGCCACTACCGGCCACATTGAATAAATATTGCGAACACTATTTCGGGACTATTTAAGGACTCTTTTGACCAAGCTTGGTTCAAATGGTTCACATTGGCATAATGGTTTCAGAGTTATGGTGTCCAGCGTTATTTTAAGTTCCCCCTTCGCAAGCAATCTTTGATAAGACAAAGATATGCTGGACAGAGTTTTGAAAGTGGACCACCAAACGACTATAATGATCAAACTTGGTTCAAACTATCTCAGCGTTTTCTGAAAAGGTTTTGAAAAGTTAATGAGAGACAACGGATAGATGATGGGCTCAAATGGATGGGAAAGGCTAGCTCTAGCAATGGTAGGAAAAATCGGTTCATCAACATCCTGAAACTGCGTCACAGAATAATGCGGAAGATATGTGAGCGAATGCCTTTCCGTGGTAAGAGCATGGCGAAGCGCCTTTTCGCTTGTAACCTATTGATCCTAGTCATTATGATTGACTAGCATAGCCAAATTTGTAAAAGATATCTAATATCTAATGAAATAACAGAAGAAATAGAAATGCATTTTATTATTTTTAAGATACCAATACTTTAAATATGGCGTCTACATTTTACAACCAATTCGCAATTGTCGTGCCTGTAGTTTGTACAGCGATTTTGTCAACAGAGGAAAATTACTGTCTAAAACCTTACACATCGCAATTATGTTCATTCACTGTTGCAATTGTCACTACAAAAGTTTTACGGTCGTCACCATTATTTGACAGACCGTGACATTGTGTCTTGTGGGAGATCCAGATTTCATTATCGGACTGACAAACACCTATTATGACAAAAAAGGATTTTTCACTGGCAGTGTGACGGATGCCACGCGTACAGCAGACCATGCTTACCCTTCCAAAGAACCTGATGATACCTCAAGTTTTTGTAGGTGTTCACATTACATGGCGTTCGTGTTCATTTTTGTATATTTACTTTGTCTTCTTCATGCTATCTTAATTCGTGTAGAATATGAGTTGCCGTGGTTTTGCATTTTTGATATTGGAATTTCCCCGTCCTTCCTTTTTGCTTTGGTTTTCATTTACCGTTGTATTTGAACTCACTTGACGTGAATCAAATTCATAGAATCTATATAGCACATTTAAATGCTGGATGTCGTAACGGAATATTCGCCGTCTTTTTTTAATTTTGAGTACAGATTTTTCCTTTTTTGCTTCGTTATTCGTTGAATGAAGTACTCTCATATTCGATAATTATTTATTTACCTGCCATCAAATGAAGTGAAGTGTGGATCATTATCAGAACTGCACGTTGCACTATATGTTTCATAATCTGTATCATGGATTATAAACTAAAAAACAGAAATCTTAAGTAGGAAAAGCTAAAAGATAGTAGCTTATAAGTGTGGTTATTTCGAATTAAACTCTTATTAACCGCAGTATTCTAACTTAAAATAACAGCAGTTCCTTGTCTGTTATGAAGAATACATAGAATGCTATATCTTTGGCTGTTCTATTTATGTCATATTGGTTATTTGTTCTCTATCTGCTTTTACACATACTTTGGCTTTGATTTGATCTGCGCTGAAGATAAATAAATTGTCGAAATAGCCATATACAACAAGTAGATTCTCGGTTACGCCGATTATTTGATATTTATAAAGTGTAGCATAATTTCCATTTTTAGGCTTTACTTAAATAAAAGAATTCTTTGTCAAGTTTCGACAGATCATTAATTATTCTTATTTAAATGCGTACTTAGTCGTTATTTGCTTTGCTTATATCCCTAATCAATGTTGACAAGGTCACATCTATTTAACTGTTCCTTGAATTTAGCAAATAACTATATTGTACATCAATCAGTACAAGTAGTAGTAATACCATTTCTTTACCTTTAAGAGCATAGCCCGCAGAAATAAAAAAAATGTTATTTGGTATCGGGTTTTAATATCTCCATTAGATTATAATATCTCAATTAGGATAAACGGTTATATTTTTGGGGGTTTGAGTTTGCATCATGATACGTAGAAATAATAAATCGTTGTTCAGAGATTTCAGGGTATACAATTCTTTTATCAGAAGGATGATGCAAATTTTCTGCAGATTGATTTATGATAAAAAAAATCATTCACTTTGATTAAGCGATTACTTAAAATTTAAGGAGCTAACAATCATTCTGTGCTGCTTCTCTCGAAGAAATCCCTATCTACAGTCGAATAAAGAAACTGTAGTAGTTAAAAAAGACAGTTTTTGATTAATAAATAAATGGAGTAAAGAGAAATAGTTTTGGATTATTTCTAGAGTTTTCTCTGTTTGTCCATGTCTTAAAATATACTATAAATGTACAAAATGTAGGGTGTAACAAAGATGTATGAAATCTCAATATTTCACATATTTTTACATACTAAACTTCCATTTCAATCTAAAAATATATTTCACAGACTTCCCGCTTCTTTCACCTTGATGACTTAACCAGTTATAATTGTGATAATCTTAAATTTTGACAGACTAAATGTATATTTTAAATTCTTTAAATATCTCTCCTGGTAAAATGCAGCATCATCAAGGAGATGACGATATGTCATTTGATGACTAAAATCACGAAGTTTCTCACGTTTAATGTCTCATTATGCATTAAAATAGGAAAAAAATAATCCATAAAAACATGTGAATATCCATACTTTGATATAACGGCATATACTATTTGGGATATAATAACCCAATTGGGGTTCCCCTCTTACCTGCTTAATTTCGTAAAAAATATGAGCATTGCTTTTAAGAAGTCATGATTACCATTTTCCATTAAGTACAAATGTTAAGACAATGATAAAATAAATCAAAAGTTTTAAAAGGTACTGGAGAAAAAATAAACAGCTCTTTGTATTACCCTTCATATCAAATAATGAAATACTTTGACCACACACTTGTTTTATATTCTTATGTAACGAAACCGTTATCTATATGGTGACAGTCACTAAGAAAGCGAACTCTTCAGTTATCATAAAAAGATAAGATAGAAGGAAAAGTGCATGAAAATAGAAAGCCTGTATGATGACACCTAACATGGAAATTTTTCCCAATTTTAAGGAAAATCATATAACTATATTACAAATATTTTAATTACATTGGAGGTATGAATGGACAGTCTAGATGTCATCAAAGTAGGGCAGTATCATATAACAAAGTACAGATGGTATTTTCGTAAGAGTAATTTGATTTGAATTTGATTCGCTCAGATTTGCGTTTAGTTTAATATGCAGAAGATTAAAGTACAAACCTTTAAATCAGGAGATGTGAAACCTCTCCAAAAGTTCAGTTCTTGTTTATCTGTACCTCCTTTCTTGGCATCTACATACAAGCGCAAATACATTATACGTGGTTCAATATTAACCTTTTCATCCGATCGTCCACTCACAGAAATAATTTGTGGTTCATGCCAATGCGTATAATTAAAATAGATCCCACATTTAACAGCATGGAAACTCAATCCATTACCAACTTTGTCAGTCTTACAGTCACTCTTTGCTGTTTGATACTCCGGAACAGCTCCCAGAAGGTTTACAACACACTGTCGTTTCTCTCTTTCTGCATGTCTCCTGTAAACATACAACGTGTAAGTAACTGGATTCTAAATGAAATTTTTTGGTTTCACAGGACTTCTGCCACCAGAGTAAGGTTTTGTGTATGTGTGCACTAAATTACAAAAAAAAACAGGACAACAGCAAACACCTATAATGGCCGGGATCTACAATCACATGTCAAAATTTACAAGCGAACTTCACTGAAAAAAAACAATAATGAAAACAAGAGACAAACATAAATAACGATAGGAACTAAAACACTAAAACATTTATGGATATATTTGTTTGTGAAGAAAAAAAGTTTTTTGTAATCCTTGCATCGCGATATTTTGCTGCCAGGCTAAAAGCTTGGTGATAGTTACTATGGACCGATTCAGAAAGTCAACTTCCGTCCTCGTAAATGACTGCGCAAGCTCCGCGTACTCGTAAAATACGTTTTAGCCGATCAAGAACGTTCGGAACAATGACAATCCAATTTCTGAATCGGTCCATTGAAAAGGAATGCAAACGAGTGTTTTCATTTTCAGTTTTGGTTTAATAATGAGATAAAAGTAGTAATTTATATCCCAAATAATGAGATAAAAGTAGTAATTCACATCCTAAACATCGTTGTTTTGCATAGCAAAATAATAATTCTGATAACATGCAAAAACATTTTCGCCAACTATACAACCATAAAAAAGCTGTAGATAACAAAATACCGAAGTTACTGTTAATTTATTTTCTCCATATGCGACTTTCGACAACTTGTTCCCCATCAGTGCAGATTTTACCAAAACAATTGGAAGTCCATAAACAAACAAACATGTTTAAACTGATAGAGAACAAATAACCAAAAGAATCTGAAAAGAAAAGCCAATATTCAGCATATGTTCAGCTAAGGACAGAGCTTTGCATGAGAGAAATACTCCTTATTTTTAAACAAAGTTTTGCGAAATTTAGATATAATTGCAAGTGTCAATACAACCGGTTTTCGGGTCAGACTACTGGCGGTACTGACTACTGGGTTGGTGAATACCCTCGGGGGCTAACAGTCCACTAGCAGAGGCATCGGCCAAGTGGTAATAGATAACAAAAAGCAAAGTTACTGCTAATTTATTTTCTGCATATGTAAAAGTGTTTTGTAAAAGTTGACATAGAAAACATTGATACAACAAGCAATGAGAGGGTGAGACAAAGTTGCTATAAATACATTGCAAAACCAAGCAATGGAACGACGCTTTTATTGTTGTTCTCCATGTAAAAGTAAGCATGAGGCCTTTAACAATGAGCTTTGCTCATATATATGTCATCGTCAGTTCAAGACGGCTCCTAGCACCGGTTTGAGCGGAATTCACTGTTAGATGTCGAGCAACGCTACATCCATGTTTCTTTGCCCATGGATACGGGATATTCAACTAATATAAAATTAATTTACATATTCTTACAATCTTACAAATCCTTTTATGTAATAAATTCAGAAGCTATTAATGAAAAAAAAACAATTTTTAATGAGAACAAAAATGAATGTTTTATATTATACATCCAATTAAGATGTATTTGTACATTCCGGTTTCCTTTTTCTCCTCATTGACTGTTCCCGACATGTGTTGCTTCAATGACATACTTTAGCTGCGATCGATGTTGCTCAACGTGTTTATTCTCTTCTTGTAACCCTGAGCATTTCCCAAGTTGGCACTCCATTGCGGATGGGAAGCAAGGGAGTGACCTTGATATAATTCTTGTCAAGAATACCGCCTAAGTGCACGCTAGAGGCTTTCTCGATCTAGTTTGAGTGAATATTGTTCACCTCTGGTTGAAGACCTTCAGGCGACATCAATATGTAGACAGGAACTAAAGCCCTGCCTTGATAAACTGGAGTTTTCTCTGCATCGTGAGCGTTTTTGTCACATGTACACACTCCATATTCTTTAATTTTTTTTCTAATTATATATAATACTTGTTAATTTAAAATTCAGGTAAATAAATTCACCCCCAAATTCGTCTATAATAAAGATACATTTTATTATTTGATTGGTACATGTACAAAGTTTACCTCTAGACATTTAATTGATAAAAGGATGGCATGTTCACATGTATCCCACTTGTGTATAAACAGAACTAGCATTACCCCCCAAAAAGAGGAAAAAGCTAGAAATCTTTCACACGTTAATTATTTGTTCCCGCGTATTCATTCATGAATGAAAAGCATCGGTCGATTATCTCATTGTACAAAGTCTGTACGATATCATAAAATGAAATAATCTTAACCTACTCTTGATATTGAACTGAAGGACCTTAATAAAGGGAGATAACTCTTTAAATCAGTAAAACTTTTAAACCGTCAGTTTAATCGATACTTTTAAAGCAATGACGTGAAAAAGAATTTAAATTATCAATGGAACTTGGAAGCTTAGAACATCTTTACTAAAATGATTAAAACAAAATTACATGTAATTTTAAAAAGTTATGTCCCTTAACCTAGGTCTACCTCCATAAAATCATCTACCTTCCGACCAAATATAACTAATTTGGTACAAGAAGATAATCCACAAATATTTTTCACTTATCAGCAACTGAAGGAACTATAAATTCTACCAAAAAATTAGAATCTATTGTTCCAAGTAAATTTGTTCACAGTTAAATTGTAAAAATGCAAGAAAAGTACACTAAATTACATGTTCACAAGATTATAAGTTTCCCTTATACCTGTTATATTGACTCAAGTACACGGACATGTGATAGACATTTTCATTATTATTAAATGTACGAAGGTGGATTATTTTTACTTATTTGGAAGTGATGTTGTAAAATATGCAATTTCTTTTTCCCCTGCCCGAAAGTAATTTCCGTCTGAACTTTGTACTACTCGAGAAATAATTTTACACTTCCTCTGAATTTAATATACATTTTGTATTTTACAATATGGGCGTTTGCTTTTAAAAATATCGCCGAGGACGTGGCCGGTTAAACCTTTTATTCTCAAGCAGACTGCACCGAATACTGCACGTGAGTACTTTTAAAATTTTCTAGAGATCTTTACCAGAGTATTTGAATTTTGAATTATATACTACATTATTTTTTATATGTATATGGAAATTATGATTAGACTATTGTTCGCACGAACACTTCCTAGATTATATGAATTGTAAATACTTGTAAAACAAAAGGTCTATGAAGTAAATCTATCACATCAAATCTGACTATTTTGACAATGTACAAAGGGGTGGAAGTCAGATGTTCAAAATGGTATTTCTTAATTATTTATATTATATATTGCCGTCAAAAGTATCCAAAATGTTTTCTTTTTTTTAAATTCCTTTAAGGTTGTGGTTGGAATATATTAAGTGAGAATAGGACCGTCAGTCAAAAAAAACGAACAATCTCCATGGACAACGGCAACAACAGGAACAGAAGGAAACAAGGACACCACTAGAGTACAGGACAAAAATGAAATAATAGATATAATGTAATCCGAAAAAAAAATTTCTTCAGCATCAGACTTATTTAAATGTTCAAAATTTTTGTCTTCTGTGTAAGTTTTTATACATTCTTAAATCTCTGTCTTACATTATATATATTACTACGTTCTTCCAAATTTGTACAAATAATAATACGCCAACGAAGGTTTCTTCTATTTTCTCTACTTGGAAGGACATGCTTTTTTTCTGACTGACAAGCACATTTTCTATGTACTTTAAATGACTCTCTCCATAGAATTAATAAGATTCTGTATTACTCAACCTCTTTGCATTTTGCTTCCAATATATTTGATTGTGAAATGCCATAACTTAGAAAAGTATTTTCAAACTCAAAAATGTGACTGAAATCTTTTTTCGTATGAAAGAATCGAGATAAATACCTATAAGGTCCTTTACAATGTATAAAAACCATGCAAAGAATCGCATCATAAATACCGGTATTATATCTTTATACTATCGCATCTAAAATGTTATTTTTACACTACCAATACTTATTGTTTGTATGACGTCATAATTTTTATATGACGAAGAAGTCCATTTAATTTGACGGAAATATTTTGCTTAGTTTACATGATTTAAAGCTTACAAGCGCTTTCCGATTGAATAGAAATACAGTAGTTTATTTGAGGAAATGAAATCATCAGTTGCGAATTTGACAATAACGAGTACTCATTTTTCTGGCTCCGCCCCACAAATACAGAAAAGACTGCATTATCATATCTCAAAAAGAACGGTAACAACTCTTTAAATATAAAACCGTAATTTTTAATAATTAAGAAAGCGATGTGTGAAGAGCAAAATCATCTGAAATTTTCATATTTCTCCGATTCAATTGCACTTTCGCCACTTCTGTCCCTTTCAGACCAAAAAGTCCCCAACACATCAAAATGAAGTGTCTCAAGGTGTCATTGTATATTTAGATGGTCACTGACCTAGCTTTAGACCTTTTTCTTTTAGCCGAATTAACATAAAACATACCTATCTTGATTTAAATTAATAAAGTGCAAGTATTCTTTCGAAAACATGAATAAGATACTGAACTAAACTCACCGAACAACGCCTTCTTTTTATTGATTACAAAAAAGTCAATTTCCTCGTGTTATTTTCCAAATACAGGTACATCAAAGTATTTTCGAAGATTAAAACAGAGACGAGGTAATTCATAAACACAAATTACTTATTTAACACTTAAAGATTAAAACAAAACAAGGAAAACCAATATCCTTTAAACGTACCCTCTGCTTGGATATGAACAGCCAACTGGAATGGTGATATGTGCTGAAATGTTCTTAGCAGGTGCTCCTTCCTTCAGAACTTTATGTTCTTCTTTGTAATCAATCTAAAATAGAAAGATTTATTCGGGAACATTCAGTTGGTACTTGCAAGCAATTTTTATATATTTTTGAGCTAGTAAATAACTAAATACCGAAGTTGTTGTGAATTTTGATCTGCATAGGCGCATTTCGATAACTAATGTCTCTTCAGTGCAGATAAAATTTAAACGTTTGGAGGACCATAAAATCAAAGATGTTTAAAAGGATGCAAATAGAGTACCTAAGTGTTGTTAAGTAACACCAAAATTACAATTTTATTTTTTTCATTGAAAACATAACAAGAATGAATAATAGGGTTGAAAATTTATATTTGTGACGTCATATTTTGCATCAAAACGAGACTTCCGTGTTCAAAATAAAAACTCCGAGGGTTCACACTGAACGAGATTTTTATCTTTATATATGAGACAAAATAATCAATAAATAATTTTTCATTAAAGTTTGAAGAACGTTAAAATACATGTAATAATATATTTAAGAATAATCTTTTTAAACTTTGGTCATAGCCTAGGTACTGCAAAAAAAAATCTTACAATTATTCCCGCAAAAAACTTGCTTGAATACTGTCGAGGTCCTGGTGATGTAAAACCTGTTTGACGAAGCTGAATTGAGCATGAAACCTTTATAAAATAAAAGATAAAAAGAAACTTGATTAAAACATGTTCAATTGAGTCTTATTCCTCAAGATATATTTATATCTAGAAACATTTTTACCAACATGAGTAATAAAAGGCTCACAAGAGCCTTTATCGCTCACCTGGGCCATGGTTGACATTTACAGTTTAAATAACCTCAATAATAAAGGGCCTGATTTTCAATTATGTTTATAGACCCTGATGTTATTTGCTTCAAAGTTGGACTTTATTTCCTAATGGAAACCATTTTGACTGGGAGTGAAGATTTAATGGTCTTTTTTAAAAGGAAAGCAACTAAGAATATGAATAAGTTTGATTCCAATTGGCTAAGTAGTTTCATAGGAGAAGATCTTTGTACAAGTTTTCAAATATGGTTCAATGTTTAACTTTGTTTCTCACTTGCAGCAATCTTTGATGTAATGCCACCTTATATGACACATTTTTCAAAAGGTGCCAAGTAAGGATTATCCTAAACTAGTATGGGTCCAACTGTCTATCTTGTTTCAGAGAAAATATTTGAATGTTTTCTAAAAGGGTTAACTGTTAAACTATGTTTTGCTGGCAGTACACTTGGGTGTGATTTGGACTTGCCAGCCAATTTTTCGTTTGGGTCAACAAAGCACTATAATATTTGTAACCCAGTTTGGTTTTCTTCAGAAAAGAAAATCTTTGAATGTATTATCCCACAGGGTGCAATGTTAAATTAAGAACCCTTATGGTACCGATCCTGGATGAGGTGTGGACATGCAGAAAATTTTAAAGGGACCACCCAGGAACTATGGTAACAAAATTAGCTATGTTGTTTTAGAGGAGAAGATTTTTGAATGCTTTTTCATTGGGTAAAATATTACCATATGTTCCCTGCTAGTGGCCATTTGGGATAAATTACTGACTTGCCGGAATCATTTTTCAAAGGGTGCCAACTAAGGACCTTTATGACCAAGTTCGAAATTGCCCAGTAGTTTCAAAAAATATCTTTTAATATGTTTTCCATTGGGTCTGAAACACGTATTTCTAAGAAGACAAACTAAGGACTTTTATGACTAAGTTTGCTTTTAAATGGCCCATTACTTTCAGAGAAGAAGATTTTTTGCTATGTTTTCACATAAGGGTTATTTTGCACTTTAAAATTAACCTCTATCACAAGCTGTTTTTAATATATAAGACAAAATATATAAAATTATATAAAAACATAACCAATAAAGAGTATTAACTCCTACAGGGAATTGAGATTTTCTTCCAAATTGGCATGTGGGTAGATCTTGATAACCTGGAATATTTTTGTTTGTAAACATAATCTCAATCTCAAACTGTTTTTGAAATACAAGACGAAATAACCAAATAACAAAAATATTGACCATTAAAGGGCAATAACTGCTATAAGGGTATTTACATTTTACACGAAATTGACGTTTGGGTATATCTTAATATTCTGAACATTATGGAATAGTATTAATTAATTAACCTCTATCTCAAAATTTATTTAGAAATACTAGTCGAAATTTATAAAATCTCGAAATATTTGACCAATAAGTGCAAAAACTACTTTAGGGTCTATAGATTTTCTTCAAAATTTGCCATGAAGGTAGATCTAGATATGCTGAACGTTTTTGCAAAAAAAAACATAAACTATATCTCAAGCTGTTCTTGATATATAAAACAAAATATATAAATTACAGAAAAATTGACCAATCAAGAGCAATAACTCCTACAGGGATATTAAGATTTTCTTCAAAATAGGCATGTAGGAAGATCTTAATATGATTAAAAAAATTTGCATTTTGACCTCTATCTCAAAATGTTTCTGAAATACAAGTTTAAACGTATACAATCACGAATAATTTAACTTATAAAAGGAAATAACTCCTACATGGGTATTCAAATTTTCTTCAAAATTGGCATATAGGTAGATTTTGATATGGTGAACAATTTTTGCAATTCAACTTAACCTCTATCTGTTATAGCTTTTTTAATAGAAATGAAATGCATTTCAATTTTGAAAATTATATGAAAAAGGGCAATAACTCTAAAATGGGTCATCAGATTTTCTTCAAAATTGCAGCGTGGGTAGATCTTGTCATGTAATAATTTTTACCTCGTCAGAATTTTGATATCTGCAACGGTTTTGGAGTTATTTGCCAAAAAACATCAATTTACCCTTATGTTCTCTTTTTTAGTAACAGCCGCCATGTTGTTTGGTCCGTGGTTTTAGAAGAGATTTTTGAAAAAAAAATCACGACGGACGGACGACGGATGACGGACACCAAGTGATGGCAAGAGTTCACCCTGGCATAGCCCGGTGAGCTAGAATAGTTCCCGATGGAATCTTGCGACATTATACCATTAGAAAATATATTTGTAATTCTTTCAGTATGTTAGTAATAAAAAAAAATAATTGTACTATATATTTTTAAATCATTACTATTAACAAAGATACTCACCCAGATTTACAGGTGATATTACATAAATTCAGAGCAAAGCTAATTGTTGAAGGCCTCATAGTGACTTCACATGAAGTACAGCAATACAAGCTTTGTTCGTTTGCTTGTTTACCGGGTATTTGTAGAGAATTTGTCTCATGTACATTTACTCAAAATCCTTTTAACTATTTACCTGATGATTTTAGTAAGTTAAATAAAGTAAGCACAGATAGTCAATTACGTATTATCATCTGTTAATTTTTCAGCCCTTTCCAGCAAGACATCATTACACATGAAATTCCATGGTGATCGGCTTATAAATTGATATACATTCTAAACAATATTTGTTGAATTTTTAATTGTGGTTCTCATTTCGGATTATTTCAATTTTTAGTAAAGAAAAGGCAGAGAAACTGAGTTTTTCAAAAATTTACAAAGTCCAAGGGTCATAACTCTGTACAAAATCAACCAACCAGAACCAAATTCTCACTTGATCTGTATCTCACCTGGATATAATCATATATCAAATACCAAATCAATATGTCAAGCGGTTACAGAAAAAAACTCTGGAAACCTATATTTTTCAAAATTTCACTAAGTCCAAGGATCATAACTCTGTACAAAATCAACCAACCGAAATCAAATTCGAACTTGATCTGTATTTCACCCAGATATACTCATATAACAAATATCAAATCAATATGTCAAGCGGTTACAGAAAAAAAAAACTCCGGAAATCTATATTTTTCAAAATTTCAGTAAGTCCAAGGGCCATATCTCTGTACAAATTCAACCCACCGGAACCAAATTCGAACTTGATCTGTATCTCCCCTAGATATAGTCATATACCAAATATAAAATCAAAATGTCTAGCGGTTACAGAAAAAAAAATCCGGAAACCCATATTTTTCAAAATTTCACTAAGTCCAAGGGCCATAACTCTGTACAAAATCAATCGATTGGAACCAAATTAGACTTGATCTGCATCTCACCTAAATATAGTCATATACCATATATGAAATCAATATGTCAAGCAGTTACAGAAAAAACTCCGAAAACCTATCTTTTTCAAAATTTCACTAAGTCCAAGGGCCATAACTCTATAAAAAAGTAAACCTGCTGGAACCAAATTCAAACTGATCTGTATTTCATCTAGATATAGTCATATACCAAATATCAAATCAATATGTCAAGCGGTTACAGAAAAAAACTCCAGTAACCTATATTTTCCAAAATTTTACTAAGTCCAAGGGCGATAACTCTGTACAAAATCAACCGACCGGAACCAAATTCGAACTTGATCTGTATTTTACTTAGATATAGTCATATACCAAACATGAAATCAATATGTCAAGCGGTTACAGAAAAAATCTCCGGAAACCAAAAGGTTAACGGACGGATGGACAGACGGACAGACGGACGGACGGAAGTTAAACCTTAATACGTCCGTTTTTCGACGGGCGTATAAAAAAAATTACCAATATGAATTAAAATGGAATGAAAAATTCATTTAAGGACAAAGCTATACAGGAGGGAGATACTCTTAAAGTTTAAACAAAATTATTTAAAATTAAGGCAAGTAAACAACGATATTTCTGCGGCGAAGGGTACACATAATGATTCTCCTTTTGTAAACTGTCCAAAAAGCACAAAAGAGTTAAGGCCCCCTGTTTTGCCTTCGTGTATGTAAAATAATAAGAATAAGTGGCGAATGAAAATGAAAATTACTTTTAAAAGCTTATGTGTGTTTGTTCTAATTGATTGACTTGAGAAAACTAACAGCAGCTATTTTCTTATTAGAAACATATGGAAACATATAACAGATATCAAAGGTCACGAAGACAGATATGCCAGTACATATTACTTATATTTTTGGTAGTCACATCAATAACTAGCAAGCATATTACTGGAATCCCGTATTAGCTGTTAGTCCATAAGCCACTTCGTAGTTTCGACAACTTCCGCTTTATGGGGAAATCGGCCAGATGCATTATGGGAAGGATGGAAGCAAAACAGCAGACGAAGTGGGCGAGAGGGCAAATGGATTAATCATAAATTGTTCAATTGTGTAAAACAAATCGGTGGAGACATGTCTTTTACGGAACATGTCATTATTGGATAAAATCGTTAGTTGACAAAATGTGGTTCCCACGTGAGTTATTTATTTGTACTAGCTTAAAACGTTGTGCAAAAACGGCGA